>CAUYON010043288.1:0-10556 GCA_963573935.1 Arctocebus calabarensis | reverse complement strand
TTTTTTTTTTTTTTTTGAGACAGAGCCTCAAGCTGTCACCCTGGGTAGAGTGCCGTGGCATCACAGCTCACAGCAACCTCCAATTCCTGGGCTCAAGCGAGTCTCCTGCCTCTGCCTCCCAAGTAGCTGGGACTACAGGTGCCCCCCACAACGCCCGGCCATTTTTTGGTTGCAGCCACCATTGTTGTTTGGCGGTCTGGGCTGGATTCAAACCCACGAGCTCAGGTGTATGTGGCTGGTGCCGTAGCCCATTGAGCCACAGGCGCCGAGCCCCATTTGATTATTTTTGTTGTTGCAATTGTCACAGAAGTCTTCTTCATAAAGTCTTTCCCCAGGCCAATATCTTCAAGTGTTTTTCCTATGCTTTCTTTGAGGATTTTTATCGTTCATGCCTTAAATTTAGGTCTTTTATCCATCTTGAATCAATTTTTGTGGGTGGAGGAAGGTGCAGGTCCAGATTCAGTCATTTACATGTGGATATCCAGTTCTCCCAGCACCATTTATTAAATAGGGATTCTTTCCCCCAGTGTATGTTCTTGTTTGGTTTATTGAAGATTAGCTGGTTGTAAGATGATAGTTTCATTTCTTGGTTTTCTATTCCATCCCAAATGTCTATGTCTCTATTTTTGTGCCAGTACCATGCTGTTTTGATGACTATGGCCTTGTAGTACAGCCTAAAGTCTAGTATGCTGATGCTCCCGGCTTTGTTTTTATTACTAAGAACTGCCTTAGCTATATGGGTTTTTTTCTGGTTCCATACAAAATGAAGAATTATTTTTTTTCCAAGAGTTGAAAGTATGATGTTGGTATTTGAATAGGGATGGCATTGAATTTGTAGATTGCTTTAGGAAGTATAGACAATTTAACAATGTTCATTCTTCCCAGCCATGATCATGGTATGTTCTTCCATTTGTTAATATCCTATGCTATTTCCTTTCTTAGGATTTCATAATTTTCTTTGGAGAGGTCATTCACCTCTTTTGTTAGGTATATTCCTAGGTATTTCACTTTCTTTGAAGCCATGGTGAAGGGAGTTGTGTCCTTAATTAGCCTCTCATATTGGCTGTTATTGGCATATACAAAGGCTACTGATTTGTGGACATTGATTTTATTTCCTGAGACATTACTATATTTTTTAATGACTTCAAGGAGTCTTTTGGTTGAGTCTTTGGGGTTCTCTAAGTATAATATCATATCATCAGCAAAGAGGGAGACTTTGACCTCCTCTAGCCTATTTTTACAGAGGAAGTTTCACTCTGGCTCAGACTGGTCTCGAACCCGTGAGCTCAGGCAATCCACCCACCCTGGCTTCCCAAGTGCGTGAGCCATTGCAGTGATATTCACTTTTAAGTGAAATATTGATAGCATTTACCTGAGATCAAAAAGAGACAAGACAGGTGGGGTTAGACAGAAATTGGTTAAAGAATACACAATTTAAGCTAGATAGGAGGAACAAGTTCAAGAGATCTACTGTACAACATGGTGACTATAGTTAATACCATGTATTCTTTTTTTTTGAGACAGAGCCTCAAGCTGTCACCCTGGGTAGAGTGCCGTAGCATCACAGCTCACAGCAACCTCCAACTCCTGGGCTCAAGCGATTCTCCTGCCTCTGCCTCCCAAGTAGCTGGGACTACAGGCCCCGCCACAATGCTGGGCTATTTTTTCGTTGCAGCCATCATTGTTGTTTGGGGAGCCAGGACTGGATTTGAACCCACCAGCTCAGGTGTATGTGGCTGGTTCCTTAGCTGCTTGAGCCACAGGCACTGAGCCAATACCATGTATTCTTAAAAATGACCAAGTGAGTAGCTTTTGTGTTCTCAGCTCAAAAAGTGATAAGTATGTGATATAATATATATGTTAATTAGCTCAAATTAGCCATTCTACAATGCATACATATTTCTTTTTTCCTTTGTTTGTTTTTTTTTTTTTTTGAGACAGAATCTCACTTTGTTACCCTTGGTAGAATGCTATGGCATCACAGCTCACAGCAACCTCAAACTCTTGGGCTTAAGCGACTCTCTTGCCTCAGCTTCCCAAGTAGCTGGGACTACAGGCACCCACCACAATGCCTGGCTATTTATTTGGCTATTAGATGTCGTTGTTTGGAGTCCCTGCCTAGGTTCAAACCTGCCATCTCCAGTGTATGTGGCCGGTGCTTTAGCCACTGAGCTACAGGCACTGAGCCTACAATGTATACATATTTCAAAACACCATTTTATACACAGTAAATATACACAAATTTATCTGTCAAAGATGAAAAGAAATAGGCAATATTTTATTCACCATTGTATTGAATGTCTTAACCAGTATAATAAGAAAAGAAAAAGAAATAAAAGGTATAAGAAAGAAATAAAGCTAATGCTTCTTACAGATGACATCACTACGTACATAGAAAAAACAAATAATGGCTTAGCGCCTACAGCTCAACTGATCCTTCTGCCTCAGCCTCTGGAGTAGCTGGGAGGCTACAAATACATGCCACCACATCCGGCTAATTTGTCTGTTTTGTAGAGATGGAATCTCACTCAATCTGGTCTTAAATTCCTGGCCTCAAGCAATCTTCCTGCCCGGCTCTCGTAGTGCTAGAATTATAGATGTGAGCTTCCACACCTGATCAATAATATATTTTTACATTCTTGTTTTTTTATTTCTATAACTTCCCATTTTATTTACATCTGTCAACAAATATTTAAATACATACTGTATGCCTATGAATTTTTGTTTTTTTCTGTCCCTCCTCGTCTCCTGGGCTCTAAACTGACAAAAGTTATATTATTGCTATTGTCCTCCAAGTCATGAAGCTTTTACCAAGTCATGAAGTTTTTACCACCATCTCTGCCATTTGTTCCACCTGCATCTGCCCATCTTCCTCCGATGGGACACACCTAGCTGGCACAGCCAGCCGTGATTGATTTTTGAGCATTACAATTCATTTTTTTTCCATATGGATATACAATTTACCCAGCAATAGTTATTGAAAAACCATTCTTTCCTACACTGCTCTGAGGGGTATTACTTTCATCCTAAGTCAGACATACATTTATCGTCATACATTGCTTAAAAATGGGGATACATTCTGAGAAATGCACCATAGGCGATTTGTCCTTGTGTGAACATCGTAGAATGAACTTATACAAACATAGATGATTTAGCCTACTTCACACTTAGGCCATAAGGTACATCCTATTTCTCCTAGGCTACAAACCTGTGCAGCATGTTACTGTACCACATACTGTAGGCAATTGTAACACAATGGTAAGTATTTGTGTATCTAAACAGAGAAAGGTATAGTAATGATTAGCACAAAAAATTTAAAAATAGCACAACTGCATAGGACTCTTATGAATGAAGCACATAAGACAGGTTAGTGAGTGGTGACTGAATGTGAAGGCTTTTTTCTATATTAAGATTAAAAATTTTGGCTTGGTGCCCATAGCACAGTGGTTATTTGAGTTCTGTAAGCTCTGCCACCACAGCACTCTACTGAGGGCAATACAGTGAGACTCTGTCTCAAAAAAAAAAACAAAACACAACATAAATAGTCCTTGATAGGATGGCCTTGCTAATAAACTAACAGAAAAATAATGGAGAACATACTGGGTGGAGTGGCTCACACCTGTAATCCCAGCACTCTGGGAGGCCAAGGCAGGTGGATTGCCTGAGCTCACAGGTTTGAGACCAGCCTAAGAAAGAATGAGACTGCAAGAATGGTAAACATTATAATTCTGAATAGATGGCTAAATTGTTTGTTCAACTTCAGACAACGGGAGTTTAAGGCAATGGCGAGAAATCAAAATGGGGGTGTCTCATAGGTATTGTTAGCAGGAAATACCTGAGTACACCTGTGAGTGTGTGTGTGGCTGCTTTTGCACATGCAGAGTATTTGGAACACAGTAGGTGTGGAAGTGGGGTGAGGGTGACTGTTCATTCACTGCTTGAGAAAAGCAACAACTCTAGTGACATTAGGCCTCTGGGCCTGATGGACAACTTCCCATAGACTCACAGACTCAGATGAACTCTTGCCTACTCCCTGAGGGTAAGTCAAGAGAGGTCTGAAAGGGAGTAAGGGAAGGGGCAGCTATCTTGACCTTGGGCACTTCTACTGTTGGAGTGGTCCCTGAGGTGTCTGGTCCTGGCTTTCCTCAGAGTGCTGGCCCAGCACAGATGCTGGGCCTCAAAAGGGCATAAACAAGAGAGACACTGAAAATATCTTCTCTGAGAGAGACAAAGGCCAGTTGGATAGTGCAGCCTTGGTACTAGGAGCATTTGATTACAAATTATGAGCTCAGGCCGGGTGTAGTGGCTCACTCTGGGAGGCCAAGGCCAGTGGATTACTTGAGCTCAGTAGTTGGAGGCCAGCAAGAGTGAGACCTCCTGTCTCTACTAAAAATAGAAAAACTTAGCCAGGTGTGGTAATGTGTGCCTATAGTCTCAGCTATTCTGGAGGCTGAGGCAAGAGGATCTCTTGAGCCCAATTTGTGAACTAAGCTAATACCTGGCAGTCTACCAGGGTGACACAGTGAGACTCTGTCAAAACAAACAAAAACAAATCGTGAGTTCAAGGGGACCCCCTTCCATTGCTGGGCAAAGAAAGCTATGTGCAGTTTTTTCCCTGGTCTAAATAGAACTGAGATGAACACATACAGTCCTCCTTTTTACCCAACAGGCTTTACTACAGTAGATCCCTGTGTCCCCTTCTCTACTGGAGTCAGTATTCTCTGTTCTCCCCTAAGTCCTCCCCCAGGGTCAGGACCAGAGCAAGGGAGTAAGTAAAACATTGGCCTTGGATTCAAAGACAGGTGGCCGGCCCCCACCCCCATTGTTCACCAATATGACTTAAAAAATTCTTTATGATACATATTTTTATTGTGGCAAAATATACATAATATCAATTTCCCATTTCAACCATTTTTAAGTGTAAGGGACAATAGCATTAAGTACATTCACATTGTGGAACAACAGCATTTTTTAATTACCTTAACTATTCCTTACATATCGTAAATTGTGATTATTGAGTTTTGGGGTGCCGCCTTAAATTATGCGCCCCAGCCAAGTGCCTCAGTCGCCTCACCCTAGTGCCCAGCAGTGCCTCTCTCTTAGCCAGAGGACCCTACTAACAGTTTCTCTCTTGGAGCGGCGGCAAAAGAGTTATTCCAACGGTGATCAGCTCACCGAGAATGTCCTTCTAGACAGCCACCCAAGAGGGGAAGATTTGTTCCGCCCGCATCCGTCTGTCCTCCTCCTCCTCCAGCGACCCGACACACCTGGCCGGCGCGCCCTCTACCTGCCCGGGGCCACCTGGCAGGCCACTTGCGGCTGCCGGCCCGCCCCGCTCGGGTTTGCGGGGCTTCCTCCCGGCCAATGGGGAGTGGGCTCCTGCGGGCTGGGGCCGCGTCCCTCCCGACGGCCAATGGGAGCGCGGCATGCAAATGAGCAGGTGCGGTGGTAGCTGGCCTGTAGCTGGCGCCGGGCTCACGGGCTGTTTAGAGGCGAGTCCGTAGCCAGCCAGCACACGCCGGGGCTCCGAGCCGCGCGCTCAGGTCTCCAGCCATGGCCCCTGCTCCGCCCCCCGCCGCCTCCTTCTCGCCCTCCGAGGTCCAGCGGCGCCTGGCGGCTGGTGCGTGCTGGGTCCGCCGCGGGGCCCGCCTCTACGACCTCACCAGCTTCGTGCGGCACCACCCGGGGGGCGAGCAGCTGCTGCGGGCGAGGGCCGGCCAGGACATTAGCGCCGACCTGGACGGGCCACCACACAAGCACTCGGCCAACGCGCGCCTCTGGCTGGAGCAGTACTACGTGGGCGAGCTGCAAGGGGACCCGCAGGTACAGCCGGGCCGGGGTCACACACCTCCACCCTCCCCTCCCCCAATTCTCTGCTCCTGGACGAGCCCTAATAACCTGCCCTCTAGGAGGACCTAAGGTGACAGCCTCTAAAGTCCCTCTGTTTCCCCTCTCTGCTCTCCAGGTAACAGGTCATTGTCCCCCTTCTTTCCACCAATACCTTATTTTTTCTTTTCTGCGTTAGTCCTGACCAGTCCACTAATACTCCCAACTCCAAGTTACCCGTCCTTCCAACTTACTTCTTAAGCCCTTGCCCTTGACAACTGAGAACCCAATTTCTGGCCCCAGCCCCCTTGGAGGTCCAATGTTCCTTCCTCTTCCCTTATCAGCCTCTCCCTCTTCATAATGGCTTTCCATTTCTGTTTGCTAGCTCACCTGTCCCGTTCTAAGGCTCTGCTGTCCTCCCTTCCCCAGCCCACCCCACTTTTGCTTCAAAGAGGCACCGATAGTAGCTCTTCCCAGCTAGCGTGGTGACCGGGGCTCCCCTGCAAGGGTGGAGAGGTTCAGGCGGTATTGTGGATGGACTGTGTCCTCCAACCTTTCGGGCCCCCCTTTATGTCTTTCCTCTGCGCTGGCTTGGGAGTCCAGAAGAGTGAAAGGAAAGTCACAAACCAGCTTTGCAGAGGAAAGGGAAAGCACGTGCAGGACAAGCTCATTGTGGTGTCTGCCTTGCTCTGGAGTAGGTTGTGTTGTCCCCATCTTAGAATGTGGGACCAGAGCTCAGAGAGGCTGTGCAAATGTGTCTAAGGTCGAGCGGCTAGTTAGTGGAAAAGCCAAGTATCTGACTCAAAATCAATGCTGCCAAATCTGAGAATTCTCATGGGCAGGGAGGCAGACCCTGTCCACAGGGCTCCAGGTAGGCTCATGCCAGAGGCAACCTGACTTCTCGGGCATTCCCCAGGCCTGGTTGTGGGACTGGTGACAGTGAAGCCGTCATTCTTAAATATATAGTGATCCTCCCTCCTGGGAAGGAGATATATCCCAAGACCCCTAATGGATGCCTGAAACCACAGATAGTACCAAACCCTTTGCATACTATGGTTCTTCCTATACATACACACCTATAATAAAGTTCAATTTTATAAATTAGGCACATAAGAGGTTAACAATCAATTAGAACAATCATAATAATATGCTGTAATAAGAGTTATGTGAATGTATGCACCCTCATGCTTGCTGTCTCTCAAAATATATTATTGTACCCATCCTTGTGAAGGCGTGAGATAATTAAAATCCCTCTGTGGTGGGGTGAAGTGAGGTGAATGACATAGGCATTGTGACATAGAGTTAGGTTGCTATTGAAAACCAATTTAAAACAATGAATTGTTTATTTCTGAAGCTTTCCATTTAATATTTTCAGACTGTAGTTGACCTTGAGTAACTGAAACCATGGCTTGTGAAACTGCAGGTGAGAGGGGGCTCCTGTAAGCCAGCAGTTGTTACCTGCTACTAGCTACCTTTTGCTTTCAAAAGGATCCCAGCAAGTGTTTTTTTTTTTTGGTTTGTTTTGTTTTTTGAGACAGAGCATCACAGTTCACAGCAACCTCAAACTCTTGGGCTTAAGCGAGTGTCTTACCTCAGCCTCCCAAATAGCTGGGACTACAGGCGCCCACCACAACGCCTGGCTATTTTTTGGTTGGAGTTGTCATTGTTGTTTAGCAGGCCTGGGCTGGGCTCGAACCCGCCAACCTCAGAGTATGTGGCTGGCACCCTACTCACTGAGCTATGGGCGCCAAGCCAACCCAGCAAGTGCTTTTAGATATTTGATTGAAAGGATTTACCACTGACTGTTCCAAGTAGCTCTTCATTGGCCTGATTCTTCAATAACTTATTCAGTCACTAACTTGGTTCCTTAATGGGTCAACAGTGCTGTGCTAGGCATGGCGCCAATGGACAAAATTAATGTGGTTCTTATCCTCATGGAGCTAACAGGACAATGGGGAAGGAAAGAAAAATACTAATCATGTGATGATTATCTAATTACCTGGTGCTATCAGAGTGTAGATCTGGAGTGGAGAGTTCAGGAAGAGCTTTTTTGAGAAAGTAACATTTATGCTGAGAGCTAATTGATGAATAGGGTTTAGCCAGGTGCAATGTGGTAGGAAGAGCATTCTAGACAAAGGGAACAGCATGTGCAAAAAAGGCTCTGAGAGAGCTTAGACGTCAAGGGGCAGAAATAAAACCCATGTGACGAGAGGCTGGAAGGCCAGGAGAGGGATGCAGGAGAGGACAGTGTCCAGCCGAGGCCAGATCATGCAGGGTCTCGAGGGCTGTGGTCAGGATTTCAGACTTGATGCTAAGAATGACAGGAAGCCAGGGAAGGGATTCAAGCTGGGCTGTGGTGTGGTCCGATTTGCATCTTTAGAAGAGCACCCGGGCTGCAGTGCCAAGAAGGAATGGAGGGAACGCAAGTAGATGAGAGAGACCAGGCAGGAGACTATTGCGTGGCTTGTGTACGGTGGCTGTGAGCAAGGGACAGGGGTAAATTTGGGAGGTTTCATAGGTAAGGTGCCAGGACTCAGCCTTCTGTGGTAGAAGCCTGATTTAATCTAGGAGGCTAGTGCTTGGTGTCAGGTCATGCTAAAGGGACAGAAGGTTTAGCAAAGATATGAGAAAAACTGACTGCAGGAACTAAAAGGGATTGAGACCAAAATACTAGAGACAGCCAAGCTTACGGTGGCTCATCGGGCCTGCCCTATGTTGTCACTGTGTCCTGTAGACAGGAAACTTAGGGTGTGGCTTCTCCTCCCAACATCATCCTGAGTAACACTTTTGCCCTAGACAGCCATACCTGCCAGCTCTGCTATCTCAGCTCTTTGCTTTGCCTCTCCTCACCTGGCTCTCAGGGAGCCCTCTGGGGAAATACTGAGTCCACCTTTGCTTCCAACAGCGACGCTCACCTGTTGCCCTAAGAGCCCCAGTGTGCCCACCCTGCAGTCATGATTCTTTCTGGGCAACTGTGGGAAGAACTGAAGACTATTATAACAAGGCATCTACAAACCCATGGCTCAAACTTGACCCATGGCCACACCAGCCCAATACCCCAGTTGCCCATGAGCTTCTGCTTACAGATTTCTAATCTAGCAACTAGCACAGAGTTGTCTTTAAATTGGGGGAAAGAGGTAGGCAAAGGAGAAATCTGGGTGGGGTGTCTTTTCGGTGAAAAACCTGATGGAGGCAAAACCTTTCTGTTCTCTCCAGCCAAGGCCTTCAAGCAGCCCGAAAGCTGCCTTCTCCTCCTCCCCCTGGACCAGGGATGCTGCTCCCCTTGATGTTAGAGCCCCGCTTCTGTGGGGAGCAGGGAGGGGAGTGCCATGAACCAGCTCTGTTGTTTGGGATTCATTTCGCAATGAAGGGCCCTTCTTTCCTGGCTCTGGGCTAGGATAGGAAGGAGCATCCTGGGTCTTCTCCCAGGGAGAAGGCCTGGCCCCCTTCATTTCCCCTGTTCCCCACTTTGCCACACTGACTCTGTGCACACACTTGTATAACATTCACAGAAAGGCACACACACAAAACAAGTCAAACTAGTTTGAGCCAACATACTGGGTGGGGGTGAGGGAATAAGATGATGTCTGCCATGGTCTTGCATCTGGAGGGGCCACTCTGGCCACCTTGAGCAAGTGAAAGAGCTGTGGCTAAACACAGAAGGACCTTAGGGGCTGTGGGGTCATGCTCCTCACCCCAAGCTCAGGTGAGAGCAGTGTTTTTCAGGTTGCAGCCGCATATTGGCAGGCCTTATTGAGTTGTCCCCAGAATTTTTTTTTTTTTTCTTTGTAGAGACAGAGTCTCACTTTATTCCCCTTGGTAGAAGTGCTGTAGCGCCACAGCTCGCAGCAACCTCCAACTCCTGGGCTTAGGCGATTCTCTTGCTTCAGCCTCCCAAGTAGCTGGGACTAACCAGAATTTTTTTTTAAAGAAATAGGCTGGGGGCAGTGCCTGGGGCTCAAAGGAATAGGACGCTGGCCCCCTATGCTGGAGGTGGCGGGTTCAAACCCAGCCACGGCAAAAAACTGATAAAAAAAAAAAAAAAAAAGAAAGAAATAGGCCTGCACTCTGAGAGGCTGAGACAGGTGGATTGCTTGAGCTTGAGCTAAGGAGGTCGAGACCAGCCTGAGCCAGAGTGAGACCCCATCTCTAAAAATAGCTGGGCATCTTTTTTGGCACCTGTAGTCCCAGCTGCTCATGAAGCTGAGGCAAGAGAATCACGTGAGCTTAAGAGTTTGAGGTTGCTGTGAGCTACAACTCCACACCCTACCGAGGATGAGAAAGTGAGATTCTGTCACAGAGAAAAAAAAAAGAAAGAAAGGAATAGGCCAGTGTGGTGACTCATACCTGTAATCTGTAAGTCTGGGAGGCTGAGGTGAGAGAATCACTTGAGCTTAGGAGTTGGAGACCAGCCTGAGCAAGAGTGAGATCCCTGTCTCTACTGAAAATAGAAAAACTTGGCTCGGCACCTGTGGCTCAAGCGGCTAAGGCACCAGCCGCATACACCTGAGCTGGCGGGTTCGAATCTAGCCCAGGCCCGCCAAACAACAATGAAGGCTGCAACCAAAAAAATAGCTGCGCATTGTGGTGGGTGCCTGTGGTCCCAGTTACTTGGGAGGCGGAGGCAGGAGACTTGCTTGAGCCCAGGAATTGGAGGTTGCTGTGAGCTGTGATGCCACAGCACTCTACCCAGGGTGACAGCTTGAGGCTCTGTCTCAAAAAAAAATTTT
>CAUYON010043286.1:0-37391 GCA_963573935.1 Arctocebus calabarensis | reverse complement strand
TCTACCCCAATGACTTGGCAAAGAAGATGACCAAATGCAGCAAGAGTCACCTGCCAAGCCAGGGCCCTGTCATCATTGACTGCAGGCCATTCATGGAGTACAACAAGAGTCATATCCAAGGAGCTGTCCACATTAACTGTGCCGATAAGATCAGTCGCCGGAGACTGCAGCAGGGCAAGATCACGGTCCTAGACTTGATTTCCTGTAGGGAAGGCAAGGACTCTTTCAAGAGGATCTTTTCCAAAGAAATTATAGTTTATGACGAGAATACCAATGAGCCGAGCCGAGTGATGCCCTCCCAGCCACTTCACATAGTCCTCGAGTCCCTGAAGAGAGAAGGCAAAGAACCTCTGGTGTTGAAAGGTAATGCCTCCTTCCCAAGCACTGTCCTGATTAGCTGGGTTCGCCTTGGGTTTTCTCTTAGAAGTGGCAGCATTCTCCTTACCCTGGCTACCAAAGACTAAAGTAGACTTTTTTTTTTTCTTGTTTTGCCTTCCATGCCCTTTGTTTATTATTTTGGTGTAAGTAAGAACAACCCTGGGCAGTGTCTGTGGCTCAGTGAGTAGGGCACTGGCTCCATATAGTGAGGGTGGTGGGTTCAAACCTGGCCCTGGACAAACTGCAACAACAACAAAAATAGCCAAGTGTTGTGGTGGGCGCCTGTATTCCCAGCTACTTGGGAGGCTAAGGCAAGGAGTTGGAGGTTGCTGTGAGCTGTGTGATGCCACGGCACTCTACCAAGGGCCATAAAGTGAGACTGTCTAAAAAAAAAAAAAAAAGCACAACCCAGCAGCCCAGAAGCATTGGACTAGAAGCCAGAAAGAAGATCTGGGTCCTAGGTTTGATTCGGCTTCTAATTTGCATTGTGCAAGTCATTTCACCTCTCTGAGCCTGTTTTCTCATCTTTCTAAAAAGGGGCTTTATACAACCAGACAGTATCTCAAGTCATGCCCATTTTGATAGCTCTGTATTCCAAACAATAACTAGTTGGAAAGTTGTTGTCTCTCAGATTTAAGCACTATTGATGAAACAGAGGAGCAAGCACCTCTGGTGAACTACAAGTATACCTGCAGGTACCAGTTTGTGGGAAATGCTTCCTCTTTCTTACCTCTCTGACCAGTTTGTCTTTTGTATGGTTTCTAAAGTGACCACAGTAAGGACAGAGATTCTTATTATAAGGCCCTATGAAAAATGTAAGGTTACCAAATACATCCATTCCTTTGTTAAAACTCCAAAGGGACAGAGACATTTTTATTAAATACTCCTTGATCCATTATTCTTTTTGTCTTCACCTGACTAACCCCCTAGAAGAAGTCTTCTTTCTTCTCTTCTCTTGTGTTTTGAGTAAAGGCACAAAGTTTCTGGATCACATTTTCAGCTAGTTTCATGAAGTGTGTTAACCAGAGATATTACTGGATTCCTTTGAACACATCGTATATTTAAATTACAATACGCCATTTGGGTGAGCAAGTTAGCTTTTTTGTCTTTGTGGGACAGCTCTGCCATTCTCCTTCTGGTCTTCCCAATGATGCATTCTGCCTTCTGTTATACAGTGTTGTTGGAAACATGGTTCTGAATTTCTTTGATGGGCGCCTGTTACCACCCTCCATTTCCCTCCTCAAGCTTTCAGCTATTACAAGGTGCCTCTTTCCTTAGGGCTGATGGGCTCTAATGGGAAGGAGAAGTCACAGAATTGTATGCAGAATTCCAGAACCTCTCAGACATTTCATGGTGGTATGGGTTTTCCCAGGGTCACAAATATGTTCAGATGTCCTCTGTGTATTTTATTGTTTCTGCATTCTTGTTTGGTTGACTTTGAGTGTTTCCCAGTAGGTTTGCCCTGCTGTTCTCCTACCATCTTTTTTAGAAGAGAAAATTCCATCTACAAATTTTTTATTTGTAATAGAAAAAAAGAGGAGGGTGGTCAAGGGTCTTGATGGTCTCCCCTTTCCTCATGTAGAGCAGATGTTCTTGGTTAAAAAACAGGCCTGTTGGGTCTGTGTGATCTGAATAGAGGTGGCAAACACAGCTTAAGATGGACCTGAAGTTGGGCATGATTAGGAGAAGATCTGTATCCTACCTCTCATTTGCAGTAAATGTTGGGCATGAGGGTGAATCAGAAGGGAATTCCCTGGGTGCTCTAGCTAAAAGTGGGGTTCCTCTCCCCTTATCTTGTGGATGCAGCTGAGACTTCTCTTGGCAGCCTAGGTTTGTCAGAGAGTAAGATTGCCTTAGTTGGGCGGGGCTGGACATGCTGGTGACCTCACCGCTGGGCGCCCTGGGCAGCCGCTGTGAGGGCTCATCATTTTCGGGTTGGTGAGACACGGCGGCAGTCGACTTGGGAGACGCTCTGGTGGTAGAGGTTAGATTATTTGTAGCTCTTTGGGCCTTTTCTTCACCTATCTGGGAATTTGGTTGAAAATATGTAGTTCAAGATCGAAAGGGTCTGTAATCTACTTTATTTATTATCATTGTTAATTTTGGTATCTTTGGTGAGAATGTTTTAAAATTGGGGCCAAGATGGTAAAGAAGGGAAATAGATGGTCAATATATTACAATTTCTTTCCTTATCATTTTATCTGGGTAGACCAGAGGTTAGTATCATACCATCATTGAAGCCAAGGACCGGGTGGGCATTCTCAAAAGGCATGGTCAGCAACTTCTCCTAGGTTCTTGAGTAGATCAAGCAACCATTCAGATCTGGCTTCTCTTCTAAGGTTTATTTTAGTGATCCCTTCCCTTGGTGATAAGATTGCATGCCAGCAAGAGTGGTAGTGGTACCATTTTGGAAATAGTGATTTTTTGCAGAGAAGAAGTAGTGTAGGTAGGGAGGGGTTGTTAGAATATAAGGTTGAAACTTCTAAGGCCTTGTTAATTTATTTTCAGAGATTTTGGTACAATCTTGGATAATTTATGGCTGGCCCATTTGATTCTCTGGCTTTTGTTTGTAAACACTGATTGCTACCCTCCATGTCCAAGTTCTGTGTCCCCCAATTTCATGGCCACTCACTCCATTTTTGGTGCTGCCTGTCAAGAAGAGTGGCTGCTCAGGTTACTATTCTAGTAATGCTGTGTCAGGTTGGGAAGAAATTGATCAGAGGCACAGAAGCCCCTGGGATTAAGTTACTGTTCTAATTTACAGTGCTCTCCCAGTTGTGACCTGTGTCAGAAACCATGTTTTAGTCTCATCTTCTGAAGGATAAATGGCATCAGACCTGCATTTCTTGTTCAATCAGGTGAAAATGATCCAAAAGAATAAGTACTTAGGAGTTTGTGAAGTCTTTGAAAGAATTACAATTTCTTTTACCTAAAGTTTTTTTTTTTTTTTTTTTTGTCAACTGAAATGTGGTTTCTAGCCAAACTGAATAAAAAGGCTAGATAACTCTGGACCTTCCATAATGAGAATTACCATTTTTGCTATAATGTTTATATGGCTCCCTTTTCTTTCAGCAGAGCTGGGTTCAGGGAAGTTATTTGTCACTTACCTGTATAGGAAAGGATAGTCTCCCTCTGCTTTGAGCTTATGGACAGTATATGCCTTTAAAAATGTATTATAAAATTTTTCAAATATATAGAAGAGTTGAAAAGTATGCAATAAACACCCATATATCTATCAACCAGGTTAAACAATTTTATTTTTCGTATTTGCCTTCCCTTCCTTTTTGTTTGTTTGTTTGGGGTTGAACTAACTTTAAAATGTAGACCACATTTTAATGTATTTAAGTATGTTTCATGTTTAAGCTTAATGTTTTAAATTTAATGAAGCTGGGACTATTTTATTGTAGCGTAATATGGACATTTTCACTTCTAAATACTTTACTGTCATGTACCCATTTTTGAGTGTTTTTCATAGAATCTCACTATGACTGACCTGTTGTTAGTTTATGGAGAAGCATCCCTCCCTCAGAGTGGGAAGGATCCCTCCCTGGGGTCCTCACAGGTATGTCAAAGCCCATGCCTATACCTGCTCTGTGCTATTACAAAACAAAGGCTAACTGCTGCAGTCTTGATAGGCCTGCTCTGTACCAGGGTGTTTACTGGAGCAGAAGGGGAGAAGAGGAAAATAAGTTTTGCGGACTAATTCAAAGAGAAGATTCAATCACATAGGCAGTTAAACTCCTATACTACTCCTAAACTTCTCTTTGTAATTCCTGAGAAATCAGCACAATAGATGGGACATTTTTTCCTTACTTAAAAACGATCCTGAAATAGATACTTGTGGGTAGTGTAGAGTCTGATGACAAAGTGAATGGCTATGCTCAGAAATCAGACCCTGCAAAAAATGTTCTTTCTCTCCCTGATTTCATTTGTTTGGGGGTGGCAGGCAGAGCAGGAAGACAGAAATCTCCTCTTTTCGGGGATGTTATGAGGATATTTTTAAGGCATGTAAGACAAAGACATACCTACATTCACAAACTTGCAGTTGTTATTCTGAACTTCTCGTTAATATCCAAGGCTAAATGTCAAACATTAGCCTAGTAGCAGAGAGTTGAAAAGGTGATGACATTGAGGTAGAACTGGGAATCTAGGCAGCCTGAATTCTAGCCTTGGCTCTCCTCCTACAGGCCGTGTGTCCTTGGACAAGTTGCATAACCTCTTCAGTGTTTTTCAACCTTTTTTATCTAACAGCATACTTGAACCTATACTTAAACTTCCACAGCACACTTAAATTATACTGATCAGAAAAATAAAAAGTAAAAAAATATATACCTACTATGCTTTGAACTTTGAAAATAATTTATTAAACTTTAAAACATTTTGTGGCACACTGCATGAAAATCACTCTTAGTTCTGTGGTTTCCTCATTAGCAAAAGAGGATATAGCAATAGCTATTTCATAGTGTTAGTGTAGGAATTAAATGAATTAAAGTGTGTAAAGTGTTCGGAACTGTGTTTACACATGGTAAGCACTCCCTAAATGTAGCTCTGTGCCATTACTAATGAACAGCAATGATGGTACTAGTAAAAAGGCGATGCTGGCTCCTCTTCCAAAGGAATACAAATAACAAGCTTAGGTATGATGGAGTGTCTGTCTGTCTGTCTGTCTGTGTGCATGTGCATGTGTGTGCCATGGCCTAAAAATAACTTGGTGACTCTTACTTAATTTAAGTAGCATACAGTTGGACTGCCAAGTAATTGCAAAACATGTTGGATCAAGAGGCCAGAGTAATTTAGGCATATCCTAGAATTATTTATTTGTAGGGAAACGTATAAAAATGTGATGATAAATCTGTCTGACTAATGTCCCATAACAAAATAATTAAAGTATAAAACTTTTAAACTTTGCTTTTTCTGGCCTCTCACTCACTGGGCTGAGTTATTTTTGAAATTAGGGTTGTAGTCTGACTATAAAAGGGTAGATGGAAGGAGGTGGGGACAGGTTGGGTCCATGAAGGCCAGGGTTGGGACAAGACAGAGTGTGAAAAAAAATGGCCTGCTCTTTTTTTTTTCTTTTTGGCCGGGGATGGATTTGAACCCTCCACCTCTGGCATATGGGGCTGGCACCCTACTCCTTTGAGCCACAGGCACCGCCCACCGGCTACTTTTTTTTAGTGTGTCCTGAACCTTTCCTGAACTGTTGCATAGTTGCCTGTGAATTTTGGGGATATTCTCCTGCTTCCTGATTAAAATGAATGTGCAAAGATGATAGTGAGCTCTCTCTACAACCCCTGTCTCTGCTCCATTTGTCCCTCATTCACTGTGTGCTCATTTATACCTGGGTTCCAATCTTGGCTCTTCGGCTGGCCTACTGTGTGTGTCTTTAGGCTACTCAGGTGAGTGCTAAAAGGCCAGGTTTTCTCTGTTGTAAAACAGGGATAATTCCAACATCACAGATTGACTCCAGCCAGTGCAAATAAAGTGTGTGATACACAGACAGCTCTTAATAAATCATGCCCTAAACTCTGTGCCCTGCTCTCATGCCCTAATTTAAGAACTTCTTATTATGGAGGGGGAATGGCAAATTGCTGTGAGCACAGTCTGGTGGGAGCACTCTGGTCCTTACCAATTCATATCAGCTAAATTAGCCATCTGGCCTGTCAAGGACAAGTTCGAGAAACTCCTCTCCTGGCAGTGTAGATGATTTCAGATTATAAAAAGCAGGATTGGGGAAGAAAACTAATATCACTTTGCATAATTCTTTTTTTCAAACTGTATGTTCAGGAAGGAGAGGGGAGAAGGGTAACTATATACAATTTTTTACTTTGTCTTTTAGGCAAGCCCATCTTCTGACAAAGTCATGGGAGCAGGAATACTCCCTGCCACAGACTTGTGATGCAGACTCTCCCAGGGGCTGGGTGGGAGCCTTTGCCCAGTAGCAGACCCTACTTCCTTGTTCCAGGGGTTCTCAGCAGCCAGTCTCCATGCCCCATATTTGCCAGACAGCAGTTTGGGCATAAAATGTGTTCTGTTGCTGTGCTTGGGCAACTTAATCCATATTAGTAGAAAAAGATATACTATGTACTAGGCGTAGAAATTCCAATTCCAAGAGAGGACGCTTCACCCTTTTGGAAATGAAGAATTCTGCGCATTTAGCTTGAGGGGGCACCACACTCTGTTGATTCGTGTCACCCGGGGTTGATTACAGACCTATAAGGTTCTATTTCCACCTCCAGAGAAGCTGATGAAATTGATCTGGGTGCAGTCCACTCATCAAGAGTTTTAAAAGCCCCCCAGGTCATTCTTATGTGCAACAAGTTTGGGAACCTTTGATCGAGTCCTGACATTGCAGAAATGGAGTGTAGAGAGATTTATGACTTGTCTAAGATCATGTGCATGATTAATATTAGATCCTTGGTCCTTAGTGCTAAAGTAGCCCTTGGCAGGTCGATAATTGATGTATTTGTATGTATTGTTGTCTAAGAACAACAAAAAATATACAAGGTTATTAATAAGTTTGAGTACTCATGCCTTTTTTTTTTTTTGAATTTTGAGATTTATTTTAGAATTAAAAAGGCTTAAGTCCTAAGATTTTAAAAACTAGCAGCTCATGGTTTAGATATTTGCCTGGGTCCTAGAAATACAGGCTGAATATTAATTTTTTTTTTGCAGTTTTTGGCTGGGGTTGGGTTTGAACCCGCCTCCTCCAGCATATGGGGCCAGCACCCTACTCCTTTGAGCCACAGGCACCACCCTAAATATTGATGTCTTCTATGTACCATCTTCTATGGAATTTGGTAATTTAAAAAAGAGCTAAAAAGCACATATTAATAATGTACCCTTCTATCCAGCCATCTCAGGCTTCTAGTGACTTTTTGGTAGGTTGTTTCTGTGGCTATGCAGCATTGTATCTAGAGTAGATTCACCCATTTGTTCAGTAAATGCTATTGAATGCCTTGGGTGTGTTAGATGCTAGTCTGCAGGCTGAGTAATCTGCCATGACAACACTTGTAACCCAAATGCTGGAATGAATATTATATATATGGCCCAGACTAGTCTTCAAGATCCTTTTCTCCTTGAAGATTGTGTGTGTTTGTGTGTGTTTGCATTCTCTGTCCTTTTCCACCATGGAATCTTTTTATTTTTTCTTCCTTTCTGTCTTTCTTTGTTTTTTTTAGGGACACAGTTTTACTTTGCTGCCCTTGGTAGAGTACTGTGGCGTCACAGCTCACAGCAACCTCCAACTCTAGGGCTTAGGTTATTCTCTTGCCTCAGTCTTCCAAGTAGCTGGGACTACAGGCACCTGCCACAACATCAGACTATTTTTTTGTTGCAATTTAGCCTGAGCTGGGTTCAAACCCGGCACCCTACCCACTGAGCCACAGGCGCTGCCCTGAAATCTTATTATTAATTTTTTTAATTAAATCAAATGTGCTGGTTTCATATACAATCTGAAATATTTTCATCAAACTGGTTAACATAGCCTTCATAGCATTTTCTTTCTTTTTTTTTTTTTTTCCTACGAAAGGTCTTTATTGGTGGGGGATGCTGCTAAGAAGCACTAAGGAGGAGAGAAGAGAGAGAGAGAGAGAAAAGGCAGGGGACAGGGGAAGAGAAGAGAGAGAAAGTGGGCGGGGGACAGAGTAGAGAGGAAAGAGAAAGAGCTGCATTTTCTTAGTTATTGTGTTAAGACCTTTATATTCTGCATTTAGTAAGTTTCACCTGTACCCTTCTAAGATGCACCGTAGGTGTGGTCCCACCAATCACCCTCCCTCCCCCCATCCCCCCCCCCGTCCTCTCCCCTCCCATGTCCCTTTCCCCATATTCTTGTTGGAAGCTTATTTTTAAGGAGTGGTTCACCTTCAGGAAATGTTCTTCTCCTGGGAAGTACATGTTTGTGCTTTTCTGTTCTTTTTATTTATTTATTTTTTCTTTCAAGAAATAGTTTGGCCTTTTTCTAAGTCCATAATGGGCCAACAGAATTTCTTTCCAATGTGTTGTTCTAAAAAATAATTTGTTGTTTTTTAATGGAAAAGGAAATATATATGCTCTCTCTGCCTCAAGAGCTCAGGGCTGGCAGGCCTCTTCTGAGGGATAGTATGGAATGTTGTCATTTGGACCCTTCTGATTTTGGACATGTTGCTGATAAGCACAAGATCTCTACTTACTTGCCCTGTATGCTGTCTGTGGGAAGAAAATGTACTAAGCAAACTAGCATTGTAAACAAAATGTAGAAACAATGTTTTGGCCTGCTTAAAAAAAAAAAAAAAAAGCTTTAAAGTACAGTTAGAAACCGCTCCAAGGGGCAAGGCTGGGATGTCAAAACCCCGTAACTTCAAAACCTGTGTTATTTCCCTAGACCACCTTCAAGAGGAATGTGGACCCCTCTTCAGCAAATTTTCATCCATTATGTTTCTCTATATTGTCTACTCTCCCAGTCTAATACTACTAATTAAGAAAAAAGAGAAAGAGTTTGAACCAGAGACTGATTTCATTATAAAATATTTAAAAATATACATTTTATATTCAAGTTGATACAGTCTTCTAATTATGAAGTCTTTGATGCTTTATAAGTTTTTATCCATAATCCAAGACCAAAATCATAGTATCATTTTTTTAGGCTATATCTGTATCATCTATTATTACTTAAAAGCGAGAGAATATGTGTATGGATATATGAGCATATATACATATATTCTACCTCTCACCCTGACCAAGAACTCTCTCTCTCTATATATATATAAATATATATATATATGTATGTATATATATGTATTTTATATATGTATATATTTTGAGACATAGTCTCACTACGTCGCTCTTGGTAGAGTGCCGTGGCATCAGCTCACAGCAGCCTCAAACTCTTGGGGCTTAAGCGATTCTCTTGCTTCAGCCTCCTGAGTAGCTGGGACTACAGGCATCTGCCACAACGCCCGGCTGAAGAACCATATTTTATATAACTTAAAAGAGAAGGGACCTTGAGCCTATACTTTCAGATGAAGAAATGAACTATGTAGCCTGGTACTATCTTATAAGATAAAAGGCTGTATTACATGATGCTCTGATTCCGATAATGAAGATCACTTATAGAGAGAAAAGGGCTGTGGATTCATCAAATTATCTGTATTGATCTTAATGTTTTATTCCTGGTGGAGGCCTTCCCATTGCCTGCATCCAGTCTTAAATTTCATGGAAAACAAAATAAAGCCCAACTCTTCCTGAGAGCTTTCCACAAAGGGATTTTGCTTTCTCACGTTGCTGGCATTGGTTGTCCATTTCTAATAGCAAGGAAGTAGCACCTGCTAGGGAAGGGGGTTCTGGGAGAGGGGACAGTAGCATCAGGCTGGCCTCCCTTGGAGGAACTTAGCCTCTGCCACTCTACTGTGAATGCTACTGATCTTATTTCATGTTCTGAGGTGAGGAGGCAAGCACTACTAGGCATCACAGCATCACTGTCTACTTCTTCAATAACATATTTTATGGAAGAAATAATCTCACATTCTTTGAACCACAGCCTCCAGGCCCACTACTATTGGTCTAAATATTACCTTCAGTTGCTACAGGATAGATAGAAGAAAAGGCAACTTAGAAGTGGGGGAGGGTACTAGAGAGAAAAGAAAAGCCTGCATGGGCCGAGGGCACCTTCAGGGTAACAACAACACACCTTCCAGCTCCAGGACCTGAGCTCCGAGCTCCAAGCTCCAGTGTTAAAGGCTGTATGTTACTGTTTCTGCTGTCGTAACTAATAAGACTAGATACAAACTTGTAAGAGGGTCTCCCCTGAAAGGATGGAAGACTTTTTTGAAAGTCTCTTATTTCTATTCTTATGAAAAGACCACATTTTTTTGCTAAAAATGTAAAAGAATGGGCCTTATAGGTCTTAGGAAGTGAATTTTAATCTGCCAATGAAATATGACTTAATCACATATAACTGCTCTGGGTCTGGCCAACCTATCATCACAGAAATTAGAAAATTATTTTTCAGATAGTTTGGAAAGACACAAAGCTAAACTGCTAGTTACTAAATGTTTTCTGTGTGCTGGGCATCGGGCTGTCATCTCTGTGTCTGGTTTGGTTCTCAGAGCAGCTCCGTGAAATGACTTTACATCCTTACTTTTATAGATAAGGAATCTGAGGAGCAGACTAAACGTTTTCTCTCATGTTATTAACAAGTGAGGGGAAAAAAGAATTGAAACCCAGTTCTCATGATTACAAATCTCTTTTCAGGCTGGCTATATGTCTATTTATAAATAAAGTATGTATCTCATTCTTTACGGTTGCTTTGGCTGCGTTCCGCCTCTGAGGCACCATCTTCTTTCCTCTGTTTTCTTATATATTCTTCAGTAAAAATTCCAGTACTAAGAAGAGTAACCTTCTTAGGGTCCTTAGAGTAGAGCTGGTTTTCTGATGACCTTGCCCCGATTTATATCCCAGCCTTTTGAAACTTTACATTTCGGTCATGCCATAGTTTTTTAAGGAGTAACAAATAGATCCAAGAAACTTTTGAAGATTTCAATCATCCTCTCTAGCATTGTGAAGTGTTCATTACATATCAGACTCTGCTGCAAGCGTTATATCTCATGAAAACACTCCAGGTTGCATAGGAGTGACTGAAAGAGGGGTCCAGGTACATGTCCAAGGTCACTCTGTGGATACATGGGATAGCCTGGACCTATCTCTTGTGCTTCTGCTCAGTGTATTTTAAGCCTGGAACCTTTCCCCCTTCTGAACACATTAATATACTCACATTCTAGAGTGCAAGTAGATGAATAAGAAGACAGGAACAAAGTTAAGTATAATGAGTAAGAAGGAATCTGTGATGGGTTGTTATGAATACATCCCAAAGACTCTCATGCCCAAAGGTATCTGAGTGCTTATGCTTTTATATCCATTATGTATCCTAGTAGTATGGATGATAATGCCAACTATCGATTTTTCTCCCACAAGTATGTGAAGAAAGACTGGTATATTGTCATTAGCTTTGGGGAATGTTACTTCTCTGGGATAAGTGGACATAGATTTCATCAAACCATCTACTATAGTTGTTAATGTTTTTCTCTTCTTTCCTCACCTTTCTTATTTCTGTTCTTTCCTGCTACAGTTTAATCCTACAAATATAGCTCAGGTAACTTGTGAGCAGGGGAAAAAGCATCATGAACACCCTTGAAGGACAGCAGAACAAACCCCTCAAAACTTTCTATTGGAAGGAGCATTTATTCAGGCAGAATTCCTTCTCCTGATAGATCACCCAGCTTCACACTGTACATCACTTTCCTCTCCAATATCAACTATTAAATTTTGTCACTGTCTTGGTCTATTTTTTGTTGCTATAATAGAATACCAGAGACTGGGAAATTTATAAAGAACCAAAGTTTGTTTATATAGAACTCCAAACTCCTGGTTCTGGAGTCTAGGAAGTCCAAGAGCAAGGTGGTAAACATCACGTGGTGAGCAAGTGTGCAAGATGGAAAGAGAACATGGGGCCAACCTCATCCTTTGTGTTAAGAACCCATTTCCAAGATAACCTATTTCTGCAATAATGGTTTAAATTCATTTATGGGGGTGGAACCTTTATGACCTAATACCCTCTTAAAATCATCTCATAATATGGCAATTTAGGTTCTAACATATGAACTTTGGGGAACAAATTCAAATCACAGCACTCCTGTCACTCCAAACGTCCAGGCCCTCCCGTGATAGGAGAGGAGAGGGCAACGTGTGGTCAAGGTGGTACAGTTAGTGAGTTTAAAAAACATCTAAAAAAAGAGCATTTTTTAGTCTAAAAAGTAGAATCAATTTTAAAGAAAGTTTTAGATAAAGTCAAGGATATTAACTTCATTGTTTATAAGGTATCACATTTATATAATAAAGTGAGTTTTCTGAACTACCACAACCCCAAGATAACTTAAAAGATATTTAAAACCCAAGGGATCATAGTCCATTGTTCTCTATGTTGAATTAAAAAAAACAAAAAAAAAAGGAAATTTTTAGATGGATCATGCTACCACAGAATTGGAAGACACTTTATTGAATATTTGTTCCAACTGTCCCTCTTTACAGATATAACTTATTACTTAGCCAAGAGGATAGAAGTAGCTGTGTAGCAGAGTTGGCTTAGGATTTATGTTTCCTAACTCTCAGCCTGGATTTTTTATTGAAATCCCAGCAGGAATACAATCCTTTTGTTTAGTATTTGAGTTGTTATTAAATAAGCAAATCTTGTGGGTCTGAGTGTGCAGCCAGGTCACTCTAATTTTTTTAACTTCATTATGAATTTATTAAGTTGATTGAGCATCACATTGGCATTCAGCCTTCCTACTAGGAATTAGTATCTGTTCTTGAAGACTGTAATTTGGAGATTAAGAGCGCAGAGTCTAAAGCCACACTGCTGAATATGAATTCTGACTTTGCCACTTACTATAATTATGAAATTCGGCAAATTAACTTTTCTGTGCCTCAGCTTCCTTTTCAATAAAATGGGGAGAGTGGTGGCTCTTTTCTCTAATGGTCAATTGAGGATTAAACTAGAAATATAGGTACAAGTGCTTTAAACAATGACTAACACATAATAATCAATATTTGTTAAAAATTTTACCATAATCATATTATTAATTACATACAATAATAATTCCTTATCTACTTATACCAAAGGAGTATATGAATAATATAGTTCAATAAAAGGATTTGAGGGTGGCGCCTGTGGCTCAGTGAGTAGGATGCCGGCCCCATATGCCAGAGGTGGCAGGTTCAAACCCAGCTCTGTCCAAAAACTGTAAATAAATAAATAAATAAGTAAATAAAAGGATTTGATATCACCACTAGTGCAATACAAGTAGGAGACTTTTTGATGCTTAGTAATCTTTTTGTTTACAGGTTTGGAAAAACCCAGCATTTCCTACTGGGGTGGATAGATAACTATAATACATAGTGGTATTTTTTTTTTCTTTTTTGAATCATTACCATACTGAAAAATTTGTAGGCTATGCTCATGTAAGGAAATCTTATAAAATTAAGTCTTAGTAAAGAGTTTTTATGCATATCTATTGTTGGAATATTAGGAACATTTTAGAAAAGCAAAAAAAGAAAGATACTAATCATGCCCTGCCTGGCCTAGTTTCATTTTTACAAACTCTCTTTATTCTTAACCCATATATGTGCATATTTTACAGAGTTTCTCATACCGAAACAAATTAATTTTCACTTTCTATATTGCATATACTTTTGTTTCCTGTATCATCATCAGGTTTTCTTTTTAGTGCTATAACCTGTTTTATTAGTGCATTTTTCTTAACTAATTTGCCTTTTAATGGAAATTGAGGTTGTTTCCTAGTTTTTGCTATAATAACAGACACTTCTTGAGGCAATTCCTTATTTGGAATCTTTTCCCCCTCCCTACCCTATACCACTCCCTATTTGAAGAAATGGTTACTACCTACCAGAGAGTTTGAGTTTATTCCCTTCCTATTCTCTTTTTACTTGTTTGTTTCTGCTTTTCTCTGTTAAATGCAAAATCCAACTACCTACTAAAATAGTGAGTTTTTAGGATGTCTCTATCTTTGACCAGGTCTTCATATGTGTGCATATGAGCATGTTTTGCAAATCTTGAACTTGTTTTTTTTTCTTTTTTGAGACAGAGTCTCATTATGTAGACCTTGGTAGAGTGCCATGGCATCATAGCTCACAGCAACTTCCAACTCTTGGGCTTAAGTGATTCTCTTGCCTCAGCCTCCCAAGTAGCTTGGACTACAGACTCCTGCCACAATGCCCAACTATTTTTCTGTTGCAGTTGTCATTGTTGCTTAGTTGGCCTGGGCTGGGTTTGAACCCGCCAACTCTGGTGTATATGGCTGGTGCTGTAGTCAATGAGCTACAGGTGCCAAGCCTTGAACTGCTTCTTTGGTGGGTGGAGTAAAGAAGTTTTGAGGTATCATGCAGCACTATTCAAAACCAAAGCAGTTATGTAAGTGAATTATCTAGCAGGGCAGAGCCAACAATAGTTCCTTGTTTCATAAATATGAGTCACTTCCAATTTTATGCTGTGGATAAAATACTTTTTATTTTGTTTTGTTTTATTTTATTTTAGTTTTCGTTTTGAGGCAGAGTCTCACTTTCTTGCCCTGTGCAGATTAAGTACTGTGGTGTCACAGCTCACAGCAACCTTAAACTCTTGCCTCAAGCCATCCTCTTGCCCCAGCCTCCCAGGTAGCTGGGACTATAGGTGTCTGCCACACACCTGGCTCATTTTCTATTTTTAGTAGAGATGGGTCTTGCTTTTGCTCAGGCTGGTCTTGAACTTGTGAGCTCAAGTAATCCACCCACCTTGGCCTTCCAGAGTGCTAGGATTATAGACATGAACCACCATGTCCAACCCCGGATAAAACACTTTGAAAGAGATAATAACCTGAGCTCACTGGGTTTGAGACCAGCCTGAGTAAGTGGGACAAAGTGACAAAGTGAGACAGTGTCTCAAAAAAAAAGAAAAAAGAGAGATAAAAACAGAAAGAGTTAAACTTTCTGAGATGTTGAGGATAAATGTTTATGTGTCCTTCTATCCCTTTCCTCAGTTAATGCTAACCCTGGAGTTTTAGCACAAAGCTCAAATCATCTGAGCACTTAAGCAAATACAAGCGCAAGAACACATCAGAATGGGAAGGTAATTTCCATTAGTTCCTTTTGTCAAATTGAAGTTAAAAAGCCCTTTAAATAGAAGATAATTCTTTGACAGATAACCAGTTTGTCTTTCATGATCAAATAGGTGAATTGGATTAAATTTCTTGTAATTAATATGGTATATTATATAAAAATGCATTTGTGAGTCCTTATTAGGTGAATCTTTCCATGCCTACCTTGAGAGTGGCCAGGTAGCTCCACCTATGCTTCAGTGAGAATCAGGGAACTGGTTGAATGCTGGGGTGTTGGTGTCTGGGCAGCTCTTTCTTGGAAAGATCAGAGGGGGCAGCCTGTGGCTCATTGGGTAGGGTACAGGTCACATATACCGAGGGTGTTGTGGCGGGCACCTGTAGTCCTAGCTACTCAGGAGTCTGAGGCAAGAGAATAGCCTAAACCCAAGAGCTGGAGGTTGCTGTGAGCTGTGACACCATGACACTCTACCAAAAATGATAGCTTGAGACTCTGTCTCAAAAAAAAAAAAGCAAATATGATACTCAATATATACTGGTAATGTCTGCTATCTTGTATATTATATCTTTTCCATTTGCAGAAGTCAAATGTGACCTCCGAAACTTTGAATTTCCCGAGTGTTAAGAGTATCTTTGTTGTTCATAATTGGCCCCTTGGATCACACCTGAATTTATGCTGAGGAGAGATGACTCAGGACTGAAATTTGTCATTAGAAAAATCAACCATGTGATTCCAGGGTTAGAGCTTTGTATTATTCCAGCCTCCTGTGGAGAGGAGAGCAGGACTGAAGACTCAGTTCATTCTCAGAGCCAATTCTTTCATCAATTATGCCTAAGAAATGAAACCTCAATAAAAACTCTGGACATGAAGGCTCAGTTGAGCTTCCTAGTTGGTGAACACATTGATTTATCAGCAGAGCGATGTGTCTTGATTCCATAGGGAGAGGGCACAACAGCTCCATGTTCAGGACCCCTTCAGACTTTGCCTTGGTGTCTCTTTATTTGGCTAGTCTTTATTTGTATCCTTTATGATAAAACTAATTATAGTGCTTTCCTGAGTTTTGTGAGTCATTCCAAACCTAAAGCATTCTGAGAACCACAGAATTTGTACCAGTCGGTCAGAAGTGTAGGTGGCCTAGGAATCCCTGGATTTACAGCTAGTGTCTGGAGATAAACACAGTCTCATTGGGGATTGTGGCCTTAACCTTTGGAGTCTGTACTGATTTATGGTTAGTGTCATAATTGCATTGCAGTATTACAAGAATAGGCTACTCTTTATTTGGATATATGCTTTAGGGGCACAGTAGTTGAGGCAGCTCATTGCTATGACTTTTCTCTCTAACTGAAATTTGTTGGTGACTTGGCCACTTACATTCTAGACTTGGAAAGTGACTTGGTATTTGACCACTAGGCTCAGTCTGGAGGCAGCCGGCCAGCCTCTTGACACCTTCATACTCAGTTTCTCCAGCTGCAGCGTTTGGAGCTTCCTCTGTTTCCTCTCCTAGATGACATCACATGAGTTATAGTGACATACATATATACTGGCCCTTCTTTGATACCAGGGATTCTTAAATATTGACATTGGGATTGAGTTCTTTATAGAAGCTGATGTAGGGTGATAATATGGGTAAAGAGTATTTTTTGTTTTATTTTTTATTTTATTTATTTATTTGGACAGAGTCTCAAGCTATTACCCTGGGTAGAGTGCCGTGGTGTCTTAGCTCACAGCAACCTCTAACTCAGGCTCAAGTAATCCTCTTGTCTCAATTTTTCTATATTTAGTAGAGATATGGTCTTGCTTTTGCTCAGGCTGGACTCTAACTCCTGAATTCAAGCAATCCACCTGTCTTGGCCTCCCAGAATGCTAGGATTACAGGCATGAGCCACCACGTCCAGCCTTGTTTTTTTTTTTTTTAAACTTTATTCAAATTAATATGAGGGTACAATATTTACTTGTTTTATTTTTTAATCATTTGCATCATATGGAATGGCACTTTTGTGGTATGTCATAAACAAGGTGTTTAGTTGCTGCCTTTTCTTTGGGGGCTTTGGTTGGATTTTCTGGCCATGATCCCATGTATTTTATCTTTTTTTCTTCAATTTGGTTTTTCCTTCCCTGATTAAAATAGACACTGCTTTTTGTATGTGGTCCTGGTACCTAGGAGCCTTCTGTTCCTGCTCAGGACCAGTTCTTGTCCTTCAAGGCTCTCTTAGGTCACTAACTCCTAGAAAACCTCCTATAAGTGTGTCTTGGGGGCACCTGGGAAGGCATATTTCTAAGAAAAGTCAAACATAAACTTTCTGTAGTTATTTTAAGGAAAGTTTCTCTCACCAGTGAAAACAAAAAAGGCTTTGGAGTTATAAAAAAAAGTGCCTCTTCGGAAAACAAATAAATATGACTTGATTTCTTTCCAGCTTGGGCCATCCGTGGGCACTTTTCATGCTGCCACTGTTCCAGGCTTGCTCTTCAGGGGTGTTCAACTTTACAATTGGAGACAGTTCACACTAGGTAACTGTTAGGCAGCTCTTCCTGCCACTCTCTCTGACTGTGTCAGTCCCACCTTCTACAGGAGTGGAACAGATCCATCATAGCCACCTGAAGAGGCACAGACCATTAGCCATTTTCTCCTCACACAACCTTACTTTCTATTAGATTAGAATCTTCATCGCCCCTTTCTATCTTTCAAGGGTATCATATAATGCCTTATAGCCCTGCAAGATATCCGGGCCCTTCAGCCCTTTTGTAAAGAAGAGGAAACTCCTGTGTTTGAAGAAAAAGCTCTTATGATATCATTGTGTAATTTTAAATGGCCTTAAGATCAAGTAACTTGTTCAAAGGCGAACAGTTAATAAGAGGAGTAAGAGGAATCAAGGATTGTTGATTTTTGATCAGTATTCATCCTTTCAGCAGGAGGTAGGGGAACAGGCCACCCTGGGGTGGTGAAAGGTGCTATCTGAATCATCTGTTGCTGCTCATCTGTAGCTGGAGGGCCAGTGAACTCTAAGAGGGCCAGACTGGGTCTTGTTCAGTTTTGCCCACCCAGTCCTGAGCACTGCTGTGCCTCTAGTCCATACTGAGTGCTTCAGACATGCATGTGGAACTGAACTGAGGACCTTCCTACTGCCCAGACATCCTCAGGATGAATGTTCCCTCTTAAGCCTATTTTCTCTTTCATGGCTGCTTGCCACTCATCTCCACCATTCATCACTCATCTAGAATGACCAAGGAGCAGGGGCCTGGAGAGGGGAGAAGGGGTTAGAGGTCACCAAGTGCAATTTGTCTTGGATCTCAGCCCTGGTCTAATGCCTATTTTGCACCTCTGAGTTGGTACTCTTGTGGCTTCAGCAGCCCCTCTTTCCGAGCTGGGGAATGCTGAGATTTCTAAGTCTTTGTGCTTAATTCTCCTGGGTGGTCCTGCACCAGCTTTGCTGAGGTCATGCCATGGCACTATCCAGGCCAGTCTTCAGTGTATTCTCAAAATATTTCCTCTGTCAGTCCTTTGGCTAAGTGTCCCCTGATATTCCTTCATCCCTTCTTCTTTCCCCTGTTAGGTTTATCTTTGGGACCTATTTTTCCTTCATCTCCTGACTCCCTCACATAATGCTGAACAGCACGTATAAGAAGCTTTATAATTAACTTGTCCTGTCTCATCTCATCCCAAATGTTCATTTAGTCTTATAAAAAATATAATTCGGATGCTAAAGAGTAAACATTTAGATTTTCTCTTAATAATTACCATGTGGAAGTTCATTTAATTCTCATAGTCATTATTGCCTGTTGGTACTATTATTAGCTTCATTTTGTACATAAGGAAACCAGGGTACAAAGAGGTTAAACAACTTTGCCAAGATTGTACCGGGAAGTGTTGGGGGCAGCCTGGCCTCAGTGCACCAAAGTATTTATTAAGCTGTATTTTTTCTAAGAACAATAAACATGGAAGAAATAAATAAATAATTTCAGAGAGTGTTAAATATTCTGAAGACAAAAGTCTAAGACTTTGTAACATGATAAAGGGAAATCTAGAGGGTAGGTATATACTGAATGACAGGGAAGATGTTCCTGAGAAGACCACCTTTGTTCTGAATCACTTATATGAGTCTAAAGAGGAACAATTTTTCTCTTGCTGTTCTCTTACAACACAGAACTTTTCCCTTTTTTTTTTTTTTTTTTTTTGAGACAGACTCTCATTATGTCGCCAACTTGGTAGAGTATGTGGTGTCACAGAACACAGCAACCTTCAACTCTTGGGCTTAAGTAATTCTCTTGCCTCAGCCTCCCAAGTAGCTGGGACTACAGGCACCCACCACAACGCCTGGCTATTTTTTTGTTGTTGTTGTTATTGTTGCAGTTGTCATTGTTTAGCTGGCCTGGGCTGGGTTCAGGCTGGGTTCGAACCAGCCAGCCTGGATGTATGTGGCCAGGGGTGCTGCCCAACATGGAACACTTCTGTGGACATTTTTCCTATACAACAAGGAGTTGTACCAACTGAGTGTCCTACAGTTTAGCTCAATTCTGACACTGTCGACCTGGAGTTAGCATCCAATTCCACAGGTTGAGGACTTTGTTGTACAAACTGCCTCCCACTTCAGATGCCAATCACAAGTCCTAGTACTGTACCTCTGACCTACTAGTTATAAATCAGGGTTTCCATACCCCTTCCTTGGGCTTTATTAATTTTCTAGCTCAGAGTACTGAGGGCAACATGTTTATATATAGGGCGGCCATCCTGTATTTATGGCTATCCTGTATTTATTGTAAAAGATATTGCAAAGGATGTAGAAGAATAGACAGATGTATGAGATGGCTAGGGTATGGGAAAGGACCATGCAGTTCCTGTGCCCTCTCTGGGTGCACACTCCCGTAGAGGCCTCTTCCTAATAGCCATCTGCAAGCTTTTTAAATCTTGTTCCTTTGGGGTTTATGGAGGCGTCATTATATGGACATGTTTGATTATATCATTGGCCATTGGTGATTAACTCAATCTTTAGTCCCTCTTCCTTCACTGAAAGTTAGGAGGTATGGTTGAAAGTCTCAACCCTCTAATCCTGCCATGATCTTCCTGGTGACCAGACCCATCTTGAAACTTTCTAGGGGCTCTCAGCCAACAGTCAACTCAATTGCATACAAAAAGACACTCTTATAACTTTAGAGATTCCAAAGGTTTTAGGAAGGAGCTATATGCCGAGCTATGGTCTACACATAGACCAAAATATATATTTCTTATTCTATCACAATATCACACAAACTACAGACAAGGAGTTCCAGAAAGAGAGAACAACAAATACAAAGACCCTGAAGGGGGGGAAATCACCCAGGCCTGAGACAACATCCAGTGGCTGATCCCATTCTTGCCTTTGTTCAAACATACCTGGCTTATCAAAACTGTATTGAAGTTATCAAACATGAAAAGTGGGAGTAAAGATTATCCAAAGTCTTGATTTGATAGAAGTGGCAACAGAAGTTATAGACCTATAGAACCAAGTATAACTCCAGCGTGGAAAAGAGACTTGCCTGTCACCCTGGGCAATGTCATGCATGGCTTCCCAGGGATATGGCTGGGAAGTCTGATGATCCCCGACCAGCTCTCCATTCGACATGTCCTAGGTTGACCTGACCATTACTTGGCTGGTCCCTCACTTAACTTCAAGTTCATGTTGTCAATACATAAACCCAACCCACTGTTCAGAGACAATTGTTTTATTTTCTCCTCAATTTTAGGAGATGGACTTAGGAGGTCCCAGGCAGGGACATGCTAACTTTTGACTCAATGAAACTTTGTATATCTCTTAGTGCATGGAGACCTCACCTGGCTTCAGGCCGACCCATCCAAGCTCAGCCCTCATGGATGGTCTGACTGCTGGACAAGATTGTTTACTGAACCCACATGTGCAGATGGCTCAGGCCTTTTCTTTCTGGCAGTCAGTTTGCCAAGTACAGAATTCAGCTCAGTGGCTTGAAGTTTTTCTGTGTCTTTTGTGAACTGGAAACACTGGTTCAGAAAAACAGTTTAAATTTTGATGCTGATATTTGATCCTTTCCCCTATCACTTCCCAAATTCCCTAAACCACAGCCCTTTGACCTCCAGATCATAAAACACATAAAGATGATCTTTGCAACAGCTGTCTATTTGGACGTGGGGCTCCATTCATTCAAAGCTAAGATTAATGTAGCATGTTAGCGCTGGGTACTTCCATATGTGATTTTATTGACAGGCTTCATTTTGTGGGACCCTACCTGGCTCCCTGCTTTTTTTTGTCATGGATATTTTGTGATGACCTTTTGTGAATATAATTTCTAACGGGAATATTTCACAATACTCTCCCTTGAGGCTTGCTCTTGACATTTCCAGAGATTTATTTTATTGGACTTTACTTAAATCCCATTGGGAAACATACTTTTGCTGTGAAGTTGTGATGTGTTTAATTTGAGGTCTAAGATAAATGTTGGTCCTCAGGGAGGTGGATTGTTAAGCAACAGTTTTCCTTTTGTGCAGTGAGCTTATTTAATGAATAGCTTTACTGGGCTTTCCTCTGTTTGTTTAGCAATGCTTCATTATTTAAACTTCTGCACTGTAAAGCAAGAACGTTTTCCCCAGTCTTTGGAGAATTAAACAAATACAGAGTATCTGGTTGAGCTCTTGGGAAAAATATGGCTTTGTATTTTATAGCACTTTCCTTGTGTTCACTTTCTTCTCTCTGCACCCTCCCAATGTGATCTCATGAATTTTTGACCCTCCTTTAATTTGTCTTGATGTTTAAACATATTGAGTTTGAGACCAGTAAGCAAAGAAGGGGGAACCCTAACATGGTATAGTTTCATAAACACACAGAAAGTTTCCAGTTAAATATTGTTAGGCCCACTGGCAGGTTCGAACCCAGCCTGGACCTGCCAAACAATGACAACTACAACAGCAACAACAACAAAATAAAAAAATATATTATTAGACTCAGAAAGATGCTGCAGAGAGGACAGAGTGGGCATGGGCCAATGCTGGTCCAGTGAGGAGGAACGTGTCTGGGAGGGGAGTAGACTTCTATTCTGCAGCCAGCTCATAGAACAAATGTTCCTGAAGGATTCATGGACTTTCTTCTTGTGGGCATGCTGGTCCTTTAGATAGCACTCGCATCCTGACCTTAGACTATTTCTGGCCTAACTTGAGGGTTTGGTACCAACTTGAGTTTGCTCCTAGGGGCTTCATTCTCAGGCAGCCCACAAGTTTTAGTCTGATTCTTCAGAAGTTAATTATTACAATTTATATTTCTAAAAAGTAAGCTATACTGGGTATGAAAATGGTAGTTATTCATTTGCTTGGGTTGCTGTAACAAAATATCATAGACTAGATAGATTAGACAACACAGATTTATTTTCTCCCAGTTCTGGAAGTTAAAGATCAGGGGCCAGCATGTTGAGGGCTCTCTTCTTGGCTTGCAGATGGCTGCCTTCTTGCTGTGTCCTCATGTGGCAAAGAAAGACAACAATCTCTCTGTTGTTTCTTTTTATAAAGGTGTTACTCCCATCATGGGGACTTTGTCCTCATAAGCTCACACTAGGGATTAGTGCTTCAATATATGAATTTGAGAATAGGCACAATTAGTCCATAGCAGGTACAAAAAATGCATTCAGGCACAGAAAGAGCATGAATTGTGCCCAGGATTTAGAATCTATATAAATTGTACTATCTGATAAATTAATGCATTGTCTCCCTGCCCCCTATATCTCCCCCCCACTTTTCCCCAAATGCTTATTGAGCACCTGTTGTGAACTTCTGAACATTCTGGAGCTTTGCACTGAACTTAGAATAAAATTGTTTTCAGAGGCCCTGTGCAGATGGACCTTCGGGCCGTGGCTTTTCTGACCTCTTCTGGACACCGTCTCCCTTTGCCATTCATTGTGCTTTGTTCCATTTGGCTCCCTTACATCCCCCACAGACCCTCTGAGTTCCTTTCTGTCCCAGTGTGCTGTGCCTCCTTCTCCCTCTGGACTAATGGACACCCTCCCATCCACCCTCTTCCCAAACCAACCCTTTCTCATTCTTTTGAGAGGCCTTCCCTGAGCCCCATCTCACAGCACCTGTGAACTAGAGAGCAGCTTTGTGGCCTTCATCCTTGTCCTCATTTGTGGTCACCAGCTTTATGTGTGATTATATCTGTCTTGTTCCATTGGATCCTGATTGTTAGGTTGGGTGGGAAGGAATGGGCCTCTCCAATCAGCCTGTCATTTATCTCCTAAAGTTCCAAAATGTTCCATTTGCTCTTAGATGCAAGGGATTATAGAAGTGAAAAATATGTTGCACTGGTCTGTTAAGAAAACCCATGCTTGAGCTGAGTGTTGATGGTGTGTGTGCCCTTCTCCCTGGAAACCGGTTGGTGTGTGCTAATGTAGCTAGGTGAAGTTTAGACATGTAGGGTTAGAGAAACCAGAAAGAAAAACTGAAGTTGCAAGTTTTCAGGAATAAGGGTGCTCCGACTTGGCTGTCCTTCTCTCAGCTCCTGCTCTACCCTCCAGACACTCTTCTTAGCCATTCATTTTACTGAATTCCAAAACTTCCTCAAAAGGCAAAACTAATTACTTTCTTTAATTGGCATTTTTATAGAAGTAAAGCTAGAGGCAGGTGAATTCCCAGTGAAAATGAGACCCCATAAGCTGGGGTTGGCGGGATGGAGGGTACAAGTGGACCCACCAGAACCTAGTTCTCCATCCCTTCCTTCCCAGAGGAGGCATAAGGGAGGGCAGAGGCATTTCCCACTTCTCTGGCAGAGGAAGTAACTTGAAGGAGACACTTGGGGAAGTCAGCTCTCTCCACCTACCCCTTGTCTCCAGGTGGTTCTGATTGAAACCTCTTAGAGCTAAAACATCATGAGGGTGGCAGTTCAGGGACAGGGCCCCGCTGTGTGTATAGGGGAGGGAGGGCACACCCACTCCTCTGGCCCAGCCTCAGCTCTTTAAAAATAGGTTTAACAAATATTCTGTGGATTCATTGGTAATTCAAGCCTTAGCGATGTACTCCAGGTAGAGTCTCTCCTTGTCTCATTTTCTTCCCATCTATTGCTGATGGATTTAAGAGAGACTGAGAAGGTGGAGGCAGAAGGGAGGGGTAGAGGTGGGGAGAAGGGGTAAAGAGAGAGGGAAGGGGAGGATGGGGAGGGGAAGGGAAGGAAAGGGGGGGGAGGAGAAACAGAGACCAAAGGCCAGCTCTCTGTGGGAGGGAGACCAGGGTGCTGTGCATTGGAGTCACACTGACTTCTGCAAAACCTAAGGGGCTCCGGACTCTGGGAACTCTGAAATCTTCCAATTCCTCCTCACATAAAAGTCATCCGCTCATTAAAATAACACAAAGCTGTTTAATTGTTGCCTTTGTGGAAAATTACATGACTGTCATCAGCTGTTGCTTCTGGCAGTGCTTTCTGTTCTAATGTAAATAAATGAGGTAACAGATTTAAAGGAACAGGCTGTATTTACATACTTGTGAAGTGTCTTCTCAAACAATCTGCCTGTGTTATTCAAATACACACAAATTAGATTTGTAGTCTCTCAAACCCAGGTTACTCATTAAAATCTTTCAGTAAAGATGTTAGGTGAGGGGCACAGAAGTGCCCCTCCCTCCCTCACTGGAGGGCTGCTCTACTTCCCCAGGCTGAAATGTAAACCTCAACCCTTTTCTGTACTTTTTTCTGTACCAATTCTGTAGCGAGGCACCTCAGTGCTGGGAAGGGTAATGTGGTGGGAGTAGAAGGAAAATCTTTTAAACTCTTAACAAAAACTCATTAGAGGGTCAGCATTTCTTGGAAGTCATCCAATTAAACTTTATTTTCAATGTTCTTAAATCACAGTTCCTAAATTACTGGTTCTTTCTGATTCAGTTCTTTTTATTTTGAGGTCAGTCTTTAGGCAAGAATTTAAAAAAAAAATCATTTCTAGGGAAGGCATTGCAATGATTTTATCAAAGAAAGAAGACAGTATATTTGCAAGCAAGAAAAATTAAGAGATCCCCCCAAAATTGAACATTGTAAATACCTATAGTTGTAAAAGTACAGAGAACTAAAATTTAGAAGAAAGGCAGTTGCTGATTATATAGAGATTAGGAAGGAGCAAAAAGTCACTGTTTTTAGTTCATGGTAAGTGTCATAACTGAGTACTAGCTTATTTCTAGAATGCTAGATTTTATAATATGCCAAACTGTTGGGGTGGGTGCCAACTTCAAGGGCTAACCTCTAGCAAACCTACTTTGACCACTGTAGTGTGTGGTATTCCTGCATCTGCCCACTTCCAGTGCCTATTAGCTTTGCATGGAGTATTACAGCATCATAGTATCCATTCATTCTTAGTATATATACCTTCCATGGCAGTTATGCAGATAGTTACAAGGTTGGAATGCCTTCTTAAGGATACCAGCATAGGTGTCTTACACATATTTTTATTGAATCATTACAACAGACTGGTAGTAGTATCCCCATTTTATATTATAGTTAAGAAAAGATAGCCCAGAAGACTTAATCACTTTGAAAAGGTCCACTATTTCACTAAAGGTCCATGTGGCAGGCCCACTATTCTAAATCCAAGGGAAAGCCTTTTCCCTGCTGCTTTATATATTATAGATTGTCTTCTAGAGTTAGCTTTTAAGATATATCTGTAGAGAACTTGTATCTCCTACCAGAGACACTACACAGTACAAACCTGTGAAGGAAGGGACTAACATATCTGTAAGTAAATTTCCTAAAGGACTTAATAATCTACCATGCCATATAATCAGCATTTGTTCAATTGGATTCAAGATCCTGTGGGCTTTTTTTATTAAATAGTTTTTGTGGTACCTACTTGCCTTCATCTTTTCTACATTGAACATTTCACGTGTAAGCCAGCCCACATTAGTTTGAGGAAATCAATCAAATAACATGATCATAGGAATACTACTCTCTGACTCACAGTCAGCCCTGAAATCTCTCTCTTCCCTGGGTCTTAGAAAGGCTTCTTTATTACTTGGTTCGAACTTTTCCCTGGATGAGACAGCACTCTTAATCAACTCCTTCTCTCTCTTTGATGTGTGCTCCCTTCACTCTTCTTGGGGAAGAAATACTAGTTCCCTGGGGACAAAACCATAAAAGAATTTAAGTGACACCTCCTGGTATTGAATTTGAAGTTATTCCCAATACCCAACCGGATGTATCGAGTATAAACAATTTCATAGAAAACAATTAGTAGAAATAATCTTTGTAGATCTAGCTGGTACCCCAAATATTCTTCCTGATAAGATCGGTGATGCTCTGCTCCAAATAAACATTATGAAGTGACTCTGGCCTCGTCTTTGAAGGTTTCAGGCCTGAAAACCTGACTGTAACTTCAGGTCTTCCAGGCTTGGTTCCTCCAGAGGATCCCTGTACATATAGACTCTGGAGAATTTGCTTTGACATATACAGTTTCCACGGAGGATCACAGTATCATAGTATCCATTCATTCTTAGGGTACATACTTATACAAAATAGTACCCATTTTATACTAGTATCTCTCCCACTTGAACCCTATGAGATAGATACTTTTATATCCAAATTATAGATGTAGAAACTGAAGGGCAGGAAAGTAACCCAAAGTAACACAGCTGGTAAGTGAGGGGAACCAAGATTTTAACTCAAGCAGTCTAGCTCCAGTCTGCGTTCTTGCCCACTATCATCAAAGTACTATTTCACTATGAAAAACTAGTTCCTGGATAAGAAAAATTAGGCAACAAACAGAGGTAATCAATATGCTTGCAGCAAACTTGTAGAAGATTCAATTTTATCTTACACTCCCAACTCTCCTTCTTTGGACATTCTTTTTGCTTTTCTTCAGTGAGATTTTTCCATAAATTTCCAGAAAGTGCTCACTCTCCACCTTACCATAAAACCAAAAAGCTTATATGTGGAAAGTGCTGTCCACCTTTAGAATATGGAAATCTCTTGTTTATAACTCTGTGTTTGGATGTGGTTCCTTTAACTCAGCACCCAGAGCTCTGCTTCTGAATCAAATTATGGAGGGCTCTTTTTGTTTCTAGGACGCAAAAGCCAAAACATCAACAGGAGCTGAGAAGCATTTGCAAAGAGAGATTTCCCACTAAAACTAGAATCCGTTGCTTCAGTGCATCTGTCACTTAGCTGGCTTCCTTTTGGAAGAAACTGACGGGTGGTATTTGTACATCTTTTTCTTGAGTGGTGCTGGGTGTTCTTCGTTGTTGTCATTCAAAGTGAACATGCTGACCATACTCATTTTGGCAGAGAACCTAGTTTTGAGATAAGGTTTGAAAATATTTTGCCCCCAGCATCGTTGCTCATGCCTAGAAAATATTTGCTTTGATAACTGCAAGCTCTTGTGTGCATAGGGAGGTCAGCCAGCTTGATAGAAATTATTAGGTGGGGGAAGGAGGGAGAGGAGGAAAACAGTTTTATTTTAAAAATTCAATTGCCCTCTAGAAAAACCAGGAATCCAAAGACATGCAGATTTTACTAGGAAAGGTGGGCCAAACAAAATGTAATCAGATATTATTTGTTTGGGAAGGACAGAAAGCTATTGCTTTTTTTTTTTTTTTTTTTTTTTGAGACAGTCTCAAGCTGTCACCCTCAGTAGACTGCTACGGCATCACAGCTCATAGCAACCTCAAACTCTTGGGCCTAAGTGATTCTCTTGCCTTAGCCTCCCAAGTAGCGAGGACTACAGGCGCCCATCACAAGGCCCAGCTATTTTTTGGTAGTAGTTGTCAATTGTTGTTTGGCAGGCCTGGGCCGGGTTTGAACCCGCCAGCTCCAGTGCATGTAGCTGGCACCGTAGCCATTGAGCTACAAGCACCAAACCTAGAGAGCTCTTATTGCTTTTTAATGTTAAAGATATATTATTCAAATTTTAAAACTGCTCAAGTATTTTGGTTTCTAGTTCTCTCTTTTTTTTTTTTAATACAATTTTAAAAGTAAAAGCTCAGGAACACTAGCTTATTTATCAGAGTCTTTCCTCTAAACAGATTCATTTTTAAATAGTAGGTTCCCAAAGTAACAACAACAACAACAACAAAATACTATGTGCTAGATGTTATTGCAAAGTTCTTTGTTTAGTCCCCGCATTTGTATTGTGAAGTAGGTAGATATTGCCCAGGGTCTCACAGCTAGTGTTTGTAAGTGCTGGGATTCAGCCCCTGCTCCAAATCACTGTACACATTTAGGGCTCTCATAAACTGTGTGTGTGCCCAGGTCAACTGGAGGTGAGGACAATATTGATGATATTGTGGACAGTAAAGTATTATTTGTCAAATACCTAGGTATACATTAAAACCTTTGCATAGGTATACATTAAAACCTTTGCATAGGTTTCCTATGCCACGACCTATGGGAAGATAATCTTACATCCACTCTATAGGTTAGTAAACTGAGGCGTAATGAGGGGAAGTAAGTGATTTGCAACAGCTTCATGGGTTCCCAGGAAGGAGAATCATAATTGCAGCTAAGTATGTCTGCCTCTGACCTCTGCTCTAATCCTTCAAACGGTACTGCCTCTCCTTTGTTTGTGAATTACCATTTTGTAATATTCCTATATGGTAATACCAAATATAACATTGATGGTCCTCATTAAGTGATCAGTCACTTTGGCCACTTTGTGTTTGATGGAGTAGAGTCTGAGGGGGTGAAAAGCAGTTGGAAGAGAAAACCATGTAAGCCCCAAACACCACCACTCTAACTTCCACCGGTGTGTTTTTCCAGAGTCAGAGTTTTAACTGCAGTGTGTACATGTGATACCGGGAATGGATGCCCACGCTGATGACTAGACTAGTAATTGAACAGGAGACCAGTTCTTCAGGCCCATCAGTGAGAATTTCCTTGTCTATCTCCATGTCTGATTATAATATCTCCCTTTCTCTGCACTCCCTCTCCCAGTATTGTAAAAGCAGAGTTCCCACATGGCTTAAACATACAATACACGCATCATTTTGCACATAAGCGCACCCTGTGATTTGGATCATTCTCTGTGCGTTTGTCTCAAATTCCCTTCTTCCCCCGCTCCCCTGTGGGTTTTTCCTCCTATTAGGCAAATGGGAGGCCCATGCCACCTGTTAGCATTACATCATTGGCTCCCCAGAACACAGTTGCACCAAAGGCCTTAAACAAAGTAGTTCTTCTTGTATTGTTTGCACTCAAAGAGCTGATATCATGCCAACTGATGTCATTGTATGTCTTTGTGTAACTGCTATGGCAACTGGGCAGGTGGGGAGCCTCCAGCTGATGTCATTGGGAAAGGAGGTGTAGAGACAGAATTTTAAAAAGCTCTATGCTGCTTTTTTCTGTGTGTGGGGTTTTCTGGCATGCTTTTTTTTTTTTTTTTTTTTTTTTTTTAACTAGCTGCTTTTAAGACAAATTACAGCTTGAGTACCCTAAATAAGAACTGAGAGAAGTTTGGTGTTTTTTCTTTCCCCCTTAGAGACTTCTTTTGAGTTTGTTTTGTTGTTCTTCCTTCTCATATGGAAAAATGTAACAACTGCCTTTTTCTTGAGAAAAAGCGGATTAGGTTCCCATAACAGAATCTATGTGGAACTGTTTACTTGGAGTTTTATGGAGACCAAGCTGAAGAGATTTTAAAAATAACTCTTTGAGTTTCTTTTTGGAACCTATGGTGGTGACAATGGGTAGCTTTTATTTATTTTTTTAAATATTCACTGGTAAAGTTTTTCTTCTTTTCCATTTTTTTTTCTACTTTACAAAATATCTCTTTGGGCCCAAATTTTATTATCATAATTTCTTAGAAGAAGAAACTAATAATACAGAGGATACCCAAAAAAGGTACACACATTTTGAAGATGGAAAAAACTGTAATAAAATTGCAATACTCAAGTCACATTTACTTCTGCAATCGCAAGAGATCCAGGATACAATATTCAAGATAACAAACATTATCAGTGTGTATCGAGTATTATAATTTTAATACAGTTGTTTCCTTTCTTAAAATGTGTATACATTTTTTGGACACCCTCTGTGTGTAAGGGTATATTTAAATTCTAGAAATCAACTAAAATGAGTATATAGTTCTTGCTCTTCTTTTCAAAAGCAAAGGTAGATTTTGACTTTCCTCATTTTTGATGAGTAAAGTGATCATAATATATGAACTTTTTTTGGATCATTGCCATACTTTAAGAAAAATATCATTTCTCTCCTTTACACGACTGGCCGTGGGTCCATTGTTTGTGAACAATCACAAGACTAGTTATAGGTTACAGTCTGGGGCTTCCTGCTGTGGTCACCAAAGATGAGACCAGCAATGGAGGAGAATATTTGCTAGGTGCAGAAACTAGTGGACAGACAGACATACGTCCTGTTTCAACATCATCATATCCTGTTCTCACTTTGTCTTTTTTTCCTATGTCCTGGCACTATCAGGACAGCCATGAGGCATCTGTCTTTGAGGGCACGTCATGTTCTGGGGGTTGTCAGCTACTAGGCGTTTTCCAGCTTGCCCTTCTTTCGAAAGGAAAGACCAGAGTATCTAGTTGTTTGATTAGAATTAGAGCTCTGTTGGTAGTGAAAATGTCAACCCAGACTTCATAGCCCTTACAGGTATATAATATCACTTGAGCTTAATTCTGTGATAACCCTGTGACTTAATCCAGGAAGTGGTGATACTCAGGTTATAGACACAGTAATCTAGGTGTGTGATTACTTGTAATAAATATTAAAGTAAAATTTGAACAATAAACTGTGACCCGTAAATTCCCTAACTTTGACAATTGTTCTTTTTTTTTTATAGTCTTTCAGCCTTTACTGAATGTTTTTGCATTTGCTTCTTTTAAATTTAATATTAAACATTTTCTCACTTTGTTTTTTTTTCTTTTAATTTATTGATTTTTCACTTGGCCTTTTCCATAAAACGGATAATATTATAGTGAAGGTCTTCACATATCTGGTTGAATATCTTTGGTTAGAAGATTTCCCTAAGATCCATTCCGATAATGAGACTGCGCGTCTTCAGAGGAAGGTTTGCATTTGAAAAATGGGGCAACAAGTACAGTTTAAGCTTTTTTTACCAGACCCATAATTCTTGGGGGGCAACCCAGAGCCTTAAGCTCAAAGGTAATGTATTCTCAAATCCGATAATGGTTTCCTTATGGGTTTATGTGCACACAGCCTTGGAAGGTCAAGTATAAGGAATTGGGATGCTCAGTTCCCTTCAGTTGGAAGTCAGGGTTGACAAATGTCTGGAACCTACAAGGGGAATATAAAGAACAGAGCTCTTGAGGCCAGCTCCCCCCACCCCATGCTGGCTGTCTTTTCCAAGTAGTTCTCTGTTGCTTTCACCTGTGGGCAATCATGTATTAATAAAAATGGCTGATACTTGGGGAGACTACGATGTGCCTGCAGCTGTGCCAGGCACTTTACACACACTCATCCGACTCAGACACATGGTCAGATGCAGATGGAGAAGCCATTACCCTCATGTTACAGATATGGGAACCGAGGCATAGAGAGATTACCTTGCCCAAATCCCAGATCCGGGAAGTGGTGATACTCAGGTTCTAGACATAGTAATCTGCGTCTTCCAAGGTTGCTGCTTGTAACCCCCGCCCACTGTCTGGGGAGCAGACTTGGCCCTCTGATGAAGGTGAGCTAGGAAAGGAACAGCACGCGTGCTGGTGGTGCAGCGAGGTCATCTGTGCCCTGTGCTCCCAGAGTGCAGGGTTCTATGTAGGCCACTGAGCATATGGCCCTCTGAGGCAGATTAAATTTACAGCTGATGAAATTTCCTGATGTCACATGGAATGTTTTCTAGGGCAAAATGCCCTATTTGTGTAGAGAGCACACTTCTGACATGCTCCAGCATGCAGCAATACCCTCTGAAGCTTGCCTCCAAAGGGACTTTGGTTTGGTTTTATAAATATGTATTTTTATTTAATTTTATTTATTTATTTTTTGAGACAGAGTCTAACTATGTAAGGACATAAGCCACAATGCGCACTCACTCCTATGGGGAAGGTGGCATTCCTGCCAGCTCTGAAGTCTCAGGCACCCTGGCTTTCTCTTTGTGTTCCAGGTGGACTTAGTAGTTTTAAGCAGAACCATGAGAACCTCTGTGACAACTCCCTCCAGCTCCAGGAGTGCCGAGAGGTGGGGGGCAGCGCGTCTGTGGCCTCGAGCGTGCTACCTCAGTCCATCCCCACGACCCCCGACATCGAGAACGCGGAGCTTACCCCCATCTTGCCCTTTCTATTCCTTGGCAATGAGCAGGATGCTCAGGACCTGGACACCATGCAGCGGCTGAACATCGGCTACATCATCAACGTGACCACTCACCTTCCCCTCTACCACTATGAGAAAGGCCTGTTCAACTACAAGCGGCTGCCGGCCACTGACAGCAACAAGCAGAACCTGCGGCAGTACTTTGAAGAGGCCTTCGAGTTCATTGGTAACTGTCTCCCAGGGGGACTTTCTTATCCTTCCAGTTATTTTCGCCTCTGACTTTTGCTTTGGTATCAGTTCAAGGTTTATTCATGTGCTGCAAAAAAAGCTGCTCTACAGTGTTTTCAGATCTGCTACCTGATGTGGCCTGAGTATTCCTCTAAGTCATAGCTGGTTGAGTGTATTGGAGTCATCGGAGTGAAAATAGAAAAAGTCACTGAATTTGGGTTGGGATCCATTCAGTTAGAAATCCTTAACCCTCAAGTTCTCAAGGCCGGTTGCAGGTGCTCAGCCTGTCATCTTAGTGCTTGAAAAGCCTGAGGCAGGAGGATCTCAAGAGAGATAAAAGAATTAGCAAGAGTGGCTCGGTGCCTGTGGCTCAACAGGCTAAGGCACCAGCCACATACACCTGAGCTGGTGGATTCGAATCCAGCCTGGGCCTGCCAAACAATGACGGCTGAAACCAAAAAATGGCCAGGCGTTGTGGTGGGCACCTGTAGTCCCAGCTACTTGGGAAGCGGAGGCAGGAGACTCGCCCAGCAACTCACCCAGGAACTGGGGGTTGCTGTGAGCTGTGATGCCACAGCACTCTATCCAGGGTGACAGCTTGAGGCTCTGTCTCAAAAAAAAAAAAATTAGCAAGAGTTCAAGACTAGCTTGAGCAAGAGCTCAACTACTAAAAGAGTTCTATTTTTAGCTCTATTAAAAATAGAAAAATTAGCCAGGTACAGTGGCATGTACCTGTAGTCCCACTACTCAGGAGGCCGAGGCAGGAGAATCACTTGCACCTCAGAATTTGAGGTTGCTGTGAGCTATGATGATGCCACACTCTACCTTTCTAGGTTAGTCAACAAAGCAAGAACCTGTCTCAAAAAAAAAAAAAAGAAAGAAAAGAAAAGAAAGAAAGAAATGATCCCTTAAGTTCTCAGTGCTAAAGTAGTAGGGGTTAGCATTTAATATGCTCCACAACCACAAGAATGGATGGAAATAAGGACTTGGAAGCCAGTGCTGGTGCTGCTAACATTCCCCAGTGCCTTGCAGTAAGTTACAAATAGTGAATATGACACGACTTCCAAACACATCCACACTTCCCTGCTAAGCTTGATTCATCCAGCAGAAGAGAAAAGGCTTTCTTTTGACAGTTTGCCCCAAACTCTTTAAAGTAGAAAGGTCGGGTTGATAGCCCAAGTAGTTCCTAAGAAGGAAAATTCTAGCAACAACAGGCTATAATCTCAGAAAGCAACTGTCAACCTAATCCTAATCTTAATTTTTGCTACTTCTGTAACCTCAGACTGTCATGAGGCTTAAGTTAGCATTTTAGGACACCTGACACATTGTACGTACCCAGGGATGTCTTTTAAGTGACTCCAACTTCCTTGCCATAAACGGGTGGTCCAATACTTTTCCTAAAGATTGCAACAGTTGGTTACTGTTCTAGGAAGAATATACTCGTTAGGTTCTCCTGTATCAGGAAAAAAAAAAAAAAAAGCCTTAGATTTATTTAATGGCCATTGGATCTGGTGGATTTTGGCAGCTCCAGTCACTTTGCTCAGCTGTTTTCTTACTAACTGTGCCTTCAGCATGGAACCATGGAATATTTATTGAGTCTGGAAGGAAATTCAGAATAGTTACTGAAATTAGAGAAAAGACTTCTTTAAGATTGCAGGGAAATTCTAGTGTCAGAGAGGGGACCTGAATTCAGTGCTGTTGACTCTCAGGTCTAACGCCTTTCTATAATACACTAGGGTTGTGTTTATGATACCCTATTAATTGGTTCCTAACTGGCAACACCATGGATGCAAAATCCCTCAGATTTTTTACTAATAAAATCTGAGTCAAACCTCAGCCCTGAGGAAGAAATATTAGTCACCAATTCGATGAGGAACTTTTGGTTAATACATGATGTTATGACTGAGATTCCGTCTGACTTAATTCCAGTTGGGGGAAGTTGGAAAAGTGTTTAAAGATATGCTTGTTCTACGAGGATTTCACACAAAGAGCTCACATTCCTTCCAGGTTATTCAGGTTTAGCTGACTTTTTGTTTTGTTTTGTTAAGAAGGAAAACAAACTCAATAACAAACAGCATTTAGCCTGAAGACAATTCAGAATCACAGCTTGCACAGGCACAATTTTGTTTTCATTGTTATACATATTACTGCATAAACTGAAATCCTATAGTCCTGCATTTGGAAAAACATAGCAGGTTTTACAGGCATAAGTTTACTGAGAGTCTTCAATAAACTAGGCAGAGTCTAGGTTTAGCTTTTAACTATACCGATTTACTTAATCATGAATCAAGAGATATTATTCCCGTATCCTTGAGGCCAGCTAGCCACTGCCATCCCCATTTTTCACACAGAAAGATTGAGGCTTTGAGAAGTTATGTGACTCCTGTAAGGTTTCTTAACTAGGCTATAGTGGAACCAATGGTCAAGCCTACCACATAGCATCTCGCTCCCTGACCACCAGGCTTTCTAATCTTGATTGGAAGTCGATGGTGTGATCTGAAGGGAAGAAACTAAAAGAGGGAGATGCTTGATTTTCTTGAAACACTGTTAACTATGCTATGAGAAATAAGCTTTATCTCTAGATTTTTTTTTTTTTGAAGACATAGTCTTGCTTTGTTGCCCAGGGTAGAGTGCTATGGCATCATAGCTCACAGCAACCTCAAACTCCTAGGCTCAACTGATTCTACTCCCTCAGCTTCCCAAGAAGCTGGGACTACAGGCACCCACCACAAAACCTGGGTAATTTTTGTATTTTTTAATAGACACCAGATCTCACTCTTGTTCGGTCTTTAAAATGAACATTTACATCATGTTTCTTTTCTTGGGTAGCCAGTAGAAGTAGTTTAAGGTAAATCACTACTCTCTCTAACTCCTTTTCCTTCCCTGCCTTTTCTTCTAATGCTACTCCTTTGAGAAGTTTTTTTTGGGCTGCCTTTGAGTCTAGAAGTGTCATGAAGAATCTTGTCAGGGCCCTGTGTAGTGGCTCATACCTGTAGCACTTTGGGAGGCTGAGAAAGAGGATCACTTGAGGCCAACAATTTGAGACACACCTGAGCACAATAGAAAGCCCTATCTCTACAAAAACAAACCCTCAAAAATTGACTGGATGTGGTGGTATATGCCTGTAGTCCCAGCTATTTAGGAGGCTGAGGCAGGAGGCTTACCTGAGCCAGGAGTTTGAGATTGGTCTGAGCTATAATGATGCCACTGTACTCTTGCCCAACTGACAGCAAGACCTTGTGTTTGGTGGGGTAAAGGGAAGAGGGGAGAGGAGAGGGAGAAAGAATTCATCCAGCCAGTGCCCCCACAAGCTATTCTCTGGAGCTTGTAATATACCTAAACATTTAGAAAGTCTTTCCTCTTTTAGTTGCTCTGGATTCTGAGCCATTGCTGGAATTCCTTCATCTTCTGCATCACCACCATGTTGGAATATCGTACATGGGTAAAAAAGGGGTTGAATGTTCAAAAGGATACACCCTGGGCCTTTAAATTACAAGATTTTTAGTTTGCAACAATTGAATTTTCTAGTGAAAAGATGAAATAGTAACTTTCTAGCTGAGTTTTGTTCCTTTATCCTTGATCAGGGCTGAGAAAGACTGAAACTCTTGTCCATTTAATGCCAGTTCCTATGCAGAGGAATTCTGTACTATAAGGAAAGAAATGTGTCTTTTCTCTATCAAAAGTGGGAGAAATATTGTTAATGATGCTAGTTTTGATAAGTCACTTAATCTATCCTTTAGGATTAACATCTTTAATTACAAGAAAAGTTATATGTAAACATAATTATATATGTATAGGAATACCACATATAATTTTTTTCCTTCCCTTTTTCCCTTCATTTTTTTCTTTCTTTTTTTTGTTTTTGTCAGTTTTATGAGTCTACAAAAAGAGGAAAGAAAATGTGACATTTGAGAGAAAGGTTCAGTAGTTTAATCAGTAGCTTGTTTAACATGAAAGGTAATTGTTGTAGGTCTAGCATCAGGCCACAGCCATCACCTGGGAAGGAAACATTTCTATGAACAATTACCTTCATTTAGTCTTCGCTATAAATGTAAACAGAGCTTCTTATGCATGCTAATACTGATTTTAACCAGTTCTGGAAGTTGTGACATAACACACATAATTAACTAGTAGATTGTACTTGGTTTCAAAACCATTTTAATTTATTCTTTGTCTGCAAAATAAAGCATTATCAAGTTTAGCTAAAAAAAAAAAATCCCCCTCCCCACCATCCATCTCTTTTTCTTCTTCCCCTCACCGCCTGTTTGTCTGTCTGTTTCCAGAGGAAGCTCACCAGTGTGGGAAAGGGCTTCTCATCCACTGCCAGGCCGGGGTGTCCCGCTCTGCCACCATTGTCATCGCTTACTTGATGAAGCATACTCGGATGACCATGACTGACGCTTACAAATTTGTCAAAGGCAAGCGACCAATTATTTCCCCAAACCTTAACTTCATGGGGCAATTGCTGGAGTTTGAGGAAGACCTAAACAACGGTGTGACACCACGAATCCTTACACCAAAGCTGATGGGAGTGGAGACGGTCGTGTGAGGAAGGTGCAGATGGGAAGGTTGTACCGATCTCTGTCAGGAGACGCACAGGAAGGAGGACGGATTCTGGTTTTTCTTTTTTGGAGGGGAGGGGTAAAGTTTGTGAATGGAAACAAACCCGTTTGAAAACTTTTCATTTTTCACAAGTGTGAGAAGACTGTAACTTTTGATGCCATTGAGATTTACTTCCCACAAACTGACAAAGCAGAGAGGCTAAAGAAGCATTTTTTTTTTTTTAAGCCGACAATGGAACTTGTTTCTGCCCCTTTTCCTTTTAAACTATTTGTAGAGTTTATGACTAAATAGTCTGTGCAGGTTCATAGACCGAAGATACTACTCTTTAAACCAATTAAAAAGAACCAAAAGTAAATAGAGAAGACACTGAATCATGAAAGCCTGGGATTCACTGGGCTGACACCC
>CAUYON010043284.1:0-13080 GCA_963573935.1 Arctocebus calabarensis | reverse complement strand
TCTTTTTTTTTTTGAGACAGAGCCTCAAGCTGTCACCCTGGATAGAGTACCGTTGCATCACACTCACAGCAACCTCCAATTCCTGGGCTCAAGCGAGTCTCCTGCCTCTGCCTCCCAAGTAGCTGGAACTACAGGCGCCCGGCTATTTTTTGGTTGCAGCCGTCATTGTTGTTTGGCGGGCCCAGGCTGGATTCAAACCCGCCAGCTCAGTTGTACTTGGCTAGCGCCTTAGCTCGTTGAGCCACAGGCGCCCAGCCCCTTTCTATCCTTTTAATTCCAACCTGGAGCTCAGTACACTTGTCTGGCTCAGAGGCCTGTGCTACGGGTGGAGCACGCTCTGGCTCTGGCCACGGGCCAGCAGGTAGTGTGGTGACTTGGGGGGCCTCTCTGAGCCTATGAGACAGAGCAGAGGCTCGTGTGGGGTCACAGCAGAGCTCCTCCTCCTCCCACAGATATGTCGAACTCTGACTAGAAACTGGAATTGAGGCAGAGTACAGGAAACTTGTGTCTCATGAGGGTCCCCTGGTTTCCAGCTGCAGGCAGTAGTGATTTCTCCAGAAAGAAGATGGCCCAATGTGGGTTTTCTTTTCAATGTAGACACTTAAGGGGAATTTAGGTTGTAGAGCACAGGCCACTTCACTAGCGTGTTAAGTTCTATTCACTGAAGTCTCTGCCGTCATTCTGCCCAGCCCCCATCCTGCCGGCAGTTTGCTGTGTTCTCAGGCTAACGTTGTCCCCTCCCCTCCTTTCTCTGTCCCCTTTCCTCTCTCAGCTCAGTTTCATGTTGGTTTTAATGCAGAGGAGCTGAGCTTTCTCGCTGCCTGCACTTTGCTGCAGATTGGACCCTGCACGAAACACTTCACATTCCCATGGGCTTGTTCAGGGAGCTGGGTCCTTCTGGGATGTGCAAACCGGCAGGGACAGGGGCCCTGGCTGGTGTGTCACCTCTGTCCCCAGAGCCAGGCCAGAGGAGGCACTCCTTACTGAGTGAATGGAGGGTGGAATTCTGAGGGCAGCTGTGTCCAGGCTGCGGGCAGATGAGATGTCTGTCCATCACCTGCTGTCAGGGCCTGCAGAGCTGTCTGTCATACAGCTGTGATTGTCCTTCATGCCCCTTGATCTTCACCTGTGCTTGTGCCCACTTGCCGTTTAATACTCTCCGGCGTGCATAGTTCTCCTTTCGACATCTCTAAGTAGACAGAAGTTCATGTCTCACATCCCTTGAGTGGCTTTGAGTCCATCAAGAGAAGCTGCTGAGTGATCAGGCGTAAACCCGGGGGGATGAATGAAGTGTCTATTGTTTGTAGGCCCAAGGAAGATTGGTTTAGCACTCCGGAGTCCTCTCAGTTCCTGCCTTTTCTTGAACCAGAAAAGTAATTCTGAGTGTGTTTGTTGACATATGACAGTATGTTGACAGCAGGGAGAAGCCCCCCAACCCTGAAGGAACCGGCACACCTGCCTCCCCCACAAAATCACCAGATCTTCTTGTTGGAGGGTGAATGGGAGGATCCGCGTATGGAAGCTGGGTGACCACAGAGGTGCAGTGTCTGTTTAATTTGTATGTTGTTGCCATTGTTTGGAAAGCTCTAGAAATGCATTCCTGGCAGAGGGTCATCCCCAGCTCTGCACTGGAGGGCTCAGCGGGGCTGGCTCCCCAGTCTGCCAAGATTTGGGGGAATCACATGTTTACCTAGCCTTGGGGGACAAGAGCTTCAGTTCAGCCAGCACACATCACTCCTTGCAAACCTTCTGGGGATGCAGTGGTGGATAAGTCAGATGTCCTCCTTGCCTTCGTGGAGCTCCTTTTATCAGAGTTCCCAATAATAAGAAAGAAAACAAAGAAATGGGATCTTTTCATAGTAGTTTTATGTGTTAAGAAATGAAGTATCCAGGAAAAGAAAGGTCAGACTAGTGACTGCTTCCAACTCTTGCCCCTCAGCACCCTCAGGGGAGCGTGGGCACTGCTGGGATGGGCATCGTTGGGAATCTCCTCCCGAGTGTGAGACGGTTCCTTCAGGGTTGGGGGGCTTCTCCCTGCTGTCCTCTCGGGGTCCACACGCAGCCGGCTTCCCTGTGTTCTGTGCGTGCCTGTCTGTGCCTGTGCCTGCGTGCATCTGGAGCACTCTGCCAGCACCTCCTCGCCCTGCTGTGACTCAGCCACCCTTTCCCACTCCGTCTGCTGGAGGTGAGAGTGTAGAGGCCACATGCACACCTGGGCTCTATCGTGGTGTCTGAACGGCAGTCCCTGCATATCTCATGACTGACCTGCTCCCAGAACCGCGTGCTCCCCAAATGTAGGCAAGCTGGGCCCCTCCTGTGCCCGGCTGCTGCTGCTAACTCCTGCTCCTGCCTCGGCACCTTCCCCCATGACCCCAGCTGACTTCAGGCTTCTCCTTTGCCAAAAAGCCTTACAGGCTCCTCCAGCTGACTTCTCTTTTTCGTTTGTTTTTATTTTTGAATTAGTTATCATCCCATAGGGGTCAGGAGATGTGACATAAAAATCTGTGTCTTAGGCGGCGCCTGTGGTTCAGCGAGGAGGGCGCCGTCCCCATATACCGAGGGTGGCGGGTTCCAATCCGTCCCGCCCAAACTACAAAACAACAAAAAAAATCAGCGGGCGTTGTGGTGGGTGCCTGTAGTCCCAGCTGTTTGGGAGGCTGAGGCAAGAGAATCACCTGGGCCTGGGAGTGGGAGGTTGCTGTGAGCTATGTGACACCATGGCACTCTACCAAGGGCAATAAAATGAGGCTCTGTCTCTACAAAAAAAAAATCTGTGTCCTTGGATTTTTGAAAATTCGAGGCCTGTGGGTGCTGGGTCTGTGCTGCTCTCTGGCGGCACCACCTGAGCCACCTGCCCTCTGGGCGGGGCCTCATCTCCAGTTCGCCCCGCCTCCAACTCTTGTATTTTCTCCAGCCTGACGGCCTGAGTTTCACGGCTCTGCCTGCCTTCTCTGGGCATTTGATAGTGTGGGGCCTGGACACCGACGCTATAAAGTGTTAAGGAGGTGGATGTCACGCCTGACACTTAGCTTTTGAAGAATCAACAGGAAAGGTGTGTGCTCTGCGCAGACTCCTGAAGTCCGAATTTTGGTTTGGTCCTTAGTGTGCCCTCGATCTGCGAGAGTGAAAGGATGAGCATAGAGTTCTCACGAAGATCAAAAAGTCAGTGCACATGAAGGGCTTGTATTGGCTGGTGCTTAGTAGCCAGCTGTTATTACTACAGGTGATTACAGAAGTAACTGTTCATACACAAACTGGATGAAGGCTAGTACAGTACATGTATTTTTTACCTTGTGATCTCATTTTTTAAATTGCTATCCTTTTCTTCCAGTCAAACTTATAGCAAGAAAAGACAGTGCAGATAGAAAGCACAAATAACCAGTGGATAGAATGAAAACAGCTTTCGAACCTGGCACTTTAGATATTTCATGAACATACTTCTCGTGCTCACGGTACCCTGCAAGAGGGAGCTTTCTCCCTGCCTCTGGGCAGAGAGAATAAGGTCACAGGAAACAGTGTGCTGGGAGCTTTTAGGTGCGTGAGCTTCAAGTTCACACGAACTAGGGTCAGGACTTGCCTCTGTCATCTAGAAGGAAATGCTTTGACCTGAGCCTTGGTTTCTTCCTTTGTAGAATGACGGGAAAGCAGGGTTATTATTCTGAGACTGCAAGATAATTCCTAGAAAGTGCTGTTAATTCCCTAGAGGGCCTGGGGTTCGGTTCTGCCCCACTTTGCAGCCATTACGTTAGCCTGTCACCGTCCTAGAGGGACAGGGCACAGCGTGCAGGCAGACATGTTCAGTCCCCTCCCCTTCCAGTTCCACAGAGCGGCACCCCCGGGCACAGTGGCTGCTTCGCAGGAGAGGGACTGAGCTGAGCCTGAGGGATCTGCCCTGCTTGGCGAGCGGGCAGCTGGCTGCTGCTTTTGGTCCTGGAGGGAGGCGTTACCTCGTACTGCGAGGTTGCTCGCTACAAAACAACATGAGAAACAGGCCAAGTGAAGAGGAGTCAGGGACTAGCCATCTTGGCCCACCCTTCAGGAGGTGCGGGAACACGACAGAACTGTCTGCCAGCATTCCCCACAAGGCAAGGTGTAAGGAAGCATCATACCTACTGAAGGCTTATCATCCATTTGGCACTGCCTATGTAATTTCCAGGTAACAACAGTCCTTTAACGTAGTTTTCATCTGTCCCCATTTTATTGATGAATAAACTGAGGCACAGGGGGTCACATAGCGAGTGGCAGAGCTAGGATTTCTACCCGGGCAGTCTGGCTTCTGAGTCTGCTCATAGGGTCTGTGTTCGGCCACCTCTCCTTTGTTGTTCCCATGTTTCGTGAGTTTATTTGGTTATACTGAGTTCCACGGGGTATTCTGCCTAGCATGAGGCCTGGCTCACATTTTAAAACCTCAGTTACAGAAAATTTCACACATGCCCGTGGAGTGGTATAAGGAGCCCCTGCCTAGTCCATTAATCTGTCTTCATCCCTTTCCTGCCCTGGGACATAACACCACAGACTGAGTAATTTATAATGAACAGAAACGTTGGCTGATGACTCGGGAGGCTGGGAAGTCCAAAACTGAGGGGCTGGCATCTGGTGAGGGCTTAACTGCTGCGTTCTCACATGGTGGAAAGGCAGATGGAGGGAGAGGACCCACTCCTGCGGTGATGGTGCCAACCCTCCAGCATTAAGAGGTGACTAGTCCAGAGCCCTTGTGGCCTCATCAGCTCTTAATACCCGGGGAGTCGTTTCCAGCACACTTTCGGGGGGGCTCACCCAAGCCACAGCTGCCACTGCTGTCAAGTCCCCGCCTCACCCTGTCCTCCTCCCACTCGCCCCAGCCTGCGTCAGGCGTGTTCTGGTCCTACCATTTCAGTGTAGACGGAAAAGGAAGGGCTCTTTTTTGGTAGTAACCTAACCGCCATGCTGTCGTCACACCTTCCTGGGTGACTCCCAGGCCTCACGGTAGGGATTTGGTCTGCGCTCACGGTTCTCTGGCTGCCTCGCCCTCTCCGCAGCCTCACGTACTGGTCGGTCTTCTTAACTCGTACAGTTTTTAGGCTTCTTCTCATCTCTTATTCTCCTTAGAATTTTTTGTGGAAGGAACAGGGACATTAGTCTGATAGGATTTTTCATTGACTTTGCTGCCGGTTAAGTCTTTGTTGAATGTATTCTTTTGTCATCTCTATTTTCTGTAAATTGGTGGTAGATACAAAACTTTAGTCAGGTGTGGCTTTACTGGTTTTTGTTTTTTTGTTTGTTTTCTTTTGCTTTTTGGGGATGGGGCCTGGCAAGAATCCTTCAGAGGCAAAAGGCAGGCTTTGATGGTCATTGGCTGAATCCATTAATTCACTAGGGCTAGCAAAATGAGGATCTTTTAATTCTAAACCTCTAATTTACTTGCTGGGGAAACGTCCATAAAGAAGAATCGCTCTTCAGGTATTGTTCACTCTCAGCGCACTCAGGTGGCGCTCCAGTAGGACAGGCAGATAAATGTTCAGTTACGTTCCTCTACTAACAAGCATTCAAAATGAGGAATTGGTTCTCCACATCCTTCCGAGGTGGCCGCTGAGTGGCACTACAGATAAAGAGATTTACCTGTGGTTGAGTTTCAGCCCTGCAGGCTCAGTGTCCTTGGTGTGATCCTGTTCTTGTCAGCTCCTGAGTCCTGTTGATGTGCCAGTTGTTACCTCTGAGCGCTTTCTGGTAGAAGGTATTGCAGGCTCTTTTTGTCCTGCCCCAGACCTGGCATTAGCCACTTCTCCAAAAAGCCCTGTGGGGAGGATTATTTCCTTTCAGTGGGAAGTAGTATTTAGAGGCCCCTCTAAATCTCTGTGAATCTGGACATTGCACTGGTGTCTGGCAGGGGTGGGGCTCCCTCTCCCCTGGGGTGCGGACTCTCCTGCTGTGTGTCTGCCTCCCTGCAGGCTGCTGCTTTCCAAATTCCTGAGCAGATCAGTGCGGAGGGACGTGGAGCCTGTGGGTGCAGGTGTGGCCTGGAGGGTGAGAGCAGTCAGGGTGGGGCTTCAGGCCCCAGGGAGAAGCAATCTCTTACAAATTCCTGCCGCAGCTCTGGCTTTGTCTTTAAGATTAATGCAGATTTTGCTCCCCTGTTGCTCTCCCTCTCTCCCTCTCCTGCCACACATACTCACCCTGAATTGGAGAAATGTTGCAGTGACCCACCAGTCTCCTGGTGGACCGGCCCCCATTTGAGCCATGCGTGTGATACTGACCCTAGCCCTGCCGTGAGGCAGGCGCGTGCATGAGCCTCCTCATTTACACCCCTCCTCCATGAGTTGGCTGTTGTCATCTCTCTTTTCCACGTGGGAAACTGAGGCTCGAGTAAGGGGGGGCACGCCCACGCTCTGGCCACACAGGTGCTGCCTCACAGACCTGGGTCCCGCCTCATGAAGTGTAATTTTGGGAAAGACCTTTCCGAAATAGAACTAATGTAGAGGGTCAAAGGTTCTTTTAAGCTCTAAAATTCTGTGGTTCTTAGGAAGGGCCAGCGAATGAAGAGGCCCCAAGTCAGGGCGAGACTTGGTGCCGGGCCTGGTGGAATTGCAGCAGCCTTACAGGGTGTTTTTGAGCCAGGCTGGTCCTGTTTCCTGAGGCTCGCAGATGTGGGAGCCCTGTTCTGTGCATTCTCTTTCCGCTTTTATTATTGATCTCGCTCCCTTTTCTAAGATCTTTGCCAGTATCGCTCCTTCCATCTACGGGCATGAAGACATCAAGAGAGGCCTGGCCCTGGCGCTCTTTGGAGGGGAGCCCAAAAACCCAGGTGAGTGGCCGTAGTTACATAAGGAGCCACTTTTCCTCTGCAGGGGTTTTAGCAGTTTGCTCTTTTTCAAGGAGCTGGCATTCCAGGTGATAGACAAGGCAGTGTTTTAAAGCCTGGGTGCTGGGGAGAAAAGCAAGTTAAAAGATGGCCAGACTGGTGTGGCTCTTTGGGGGGAGAAGGTGCCCCAGAGTCAGGCATCCCGGCCTCAGCCTGCCGGGAGGCCAGTGTCTGTTCTTAGTGCAACAGCTGCCTGCTTTTGTGATTTGAGCAAATTTGCCTTTGCTTTATTTTTTAAATGTTCTATCTTTTTAAAGAGTCAATTTTAGCTACAAAAAAATAATACCTATGTATGTATATTATGTTTTAATAAAATGGCAAGAGTCACAGGGCAGCACTTCGCCATCAAGCCCCCTTTCCATCCTAGTCCTCAGGCTGGTTCGCGGGTGCCCTGGTTTCTGTGTGGCCGACTGTGTAGACTTGCGCAGCAAACACAGTTCCGTGGCGTGTTTATGTTTACCCACATGCTGTCCTGCATGCGTGCGCTGGGTGCCTGCACGTGGGGGTCAGCCGAGCTCTGCTGGGTCACATGTCTCTGGCATCTTTTCATGTTAGAGCCTGCCGAGTGAGTTTGTTCTTTAAAGTGACTGTTGCACCCTGCACAGCACAGTTTATTGACCCCTTTATTTGGAGAATGTTTAGCTTGTTCCCAGTTTCTCGCACCCACAAAGGACATCGTGTGAGCCTCCCCACGCACCTGTGCACGAGTTCAGGGTCAGCGCCCACAGCGGGCTGTCGCAGTGCCACTTCCCTTTCGAGGGAGACGGCACGCTGGCCGTTTGTAATGAGCAGGTCGGGGATCGGTGGGGGTGCCAGCTGTGCCCTCTTCCCGCACTGCCCTGCCTTCCCCTGTCTGCTCCAGGTGGTAAGCACAAGGTGCGGGGTGACATCAATGTGCTCCTGTGTGGAGACCCTGGCACAGCAAAGTCTCAGTTTCTCAAGTACGTCGAGAAAGTGTCCAGCAGAGCCATCTTCACCACTGGCCAGGGGGCGTCTGCCGTGGGCCTCACAGCGTATGTCCAGCGGCATCCCGTCAGCAGGGAGTGGACCTTGGAGGCCGGAGCTCTGGTTCTGGCTGATCGAGGAGTGTGTCTCATTGATGAATTTGACAAGGTGGGTCCCTAGTAGCCTGACAGGCTTCAGGGTGCGGGGGGAGAGTGTTGACCTCGATTAAGACCAGAGCGATGGAGGCAAGGACTCTGCTAAGGGCTGGGCACTGGAATCTCTCACAGATGAACGACCAGGACAGAACCAGTATCCACGAGGCCATGGAGCAACAAAGCATCTCCATCTCGAAGGCCGGCATCGTCACCTCCCTGCAGGCCCGCTGCACCGTCATTGCTGCTGCCAACCCCATAGGTACACCAGGCCCTGCAGCTGTGGGGCTCGGGGCGGGACGTGAGACCCAGAGGATCCTCCTGCCTGGATCAGAGCTCGTCACAGGGGCTTCTGAGGTGCTGTCCCGAGGACATCGCTGGCCAGCAGAGTTCCCCTTTCCACACTTGCCATAGTGGGGAAAAGCAGAAGTTGGACTTGAGACGCCTCAGATATTTTGTTGAGCTGTGTTGTCAGAACACCCTTGGACTTTCCCAGAAGACGAGGGAGGGAAGTCAGTGCCTCCTCTGGGAGAAGCAGTTAAACTCTGGGTCTAAATTCGGCTATTTCGGCATTTGGGGGGTTGCTCTTTGCTGCCACTTGTCCAGAGGGCAGCTGAGTGTCCCTGCCGTGGTCTTCTCCCCTTCTGCCATGGAAGCAGCAGTGGGGAAGATAAGAGTGGGACGTGTGCCTTGACGGACAGGTTGCTGTGTGTTTCAGGGGGGCGCTACGATCCCTCGTTGACCTTCTCAGAGAACGTGGACCTCACAGAGCCCATCATCTCTCGCTTTGACATTCTGTGTGTGGTGAGGGACACCGTGGACCCAGTCCAGGTATAGCCGTGGGTACAGGGCTCCATGCAGTGCTGGGGACGAGGGAGGCTCGGGGCCATGCCGTGTGCCAAGCACAGGGAAGGGACACAACTCAGGCTGTGGCCTGTCATTCAGTCTGGAAGTCGTCCTGGTTTCTGTGCCTCGCCAGCCCCCACCAGCACAGCGTCTGGTCCACCACCATGTCCTGTTACCCCTCCCCACTGCATCTGTCCTGACTAAGCACTGCCCTCACCTGAACTGGCCTCCTGGTGCCCGGGCCGTGTAGACCGTCCTCCAGGTGGAGGCACAGATCCCAGGCGCGCGTCCTTGACCTGCTCGTGGCTTTCTGCTGTCATCAGAATGAGACCCACAGCCTCCCCTGGGGCCATCCCTGACATCTCTGCACGTGCCTCTTCCTTGCTCCTTTCCTTGTTGCCCCTGCCTGCTTTCTCCCTCAGAAAGGCCATGCTTGGGGCTTCCAATGTGCCCTTCCTCCTCCTGGCATGCTGTCCTCCCAGACTGTCATGTGACTGTCTCAGCTAGAGGCATCTCCTGGGTCTCCAGGTCCATCACCCTGCTTTCCTTCTGAGCACATCACTTTCCATAATTACCCTTTAAAACTGCACTTGTCTTCTCTCCCCTCACAAAGGTGAACTTCATGAGATCTCCGTCACCTTTACCAGTGTGCCACTGGCACCCACAACTGCCTAATACGTAGGTTATCAGTCCATTGAGAGAGGGTCAGTCTCCGAGGATGTGTGCGCAGCTTTTCCTTCCTTCCAATTAGCTGACTTCCTCCTGGCAGTGTCAATGACCCGCCCTCTCGTGTCTTAGGATGAGATGCTGGCCCGCTTTGTGGTCGGCAGCCACGTCCGACACCATCCCAGCAACAAGGAGGAGGGGCTGGCCAACGGCATTGCCACGGAGCCTGCCATGCCCAACACGTATGGCGTGGAACCCCTACCACAGGAGGTCCTGAAGAAGTACATCATCTACGCCAAGGAGAAGGTCCACCCAAAGCTCAACCAGATGGACCAGGACAAGGTGGCCAGGATGTACAGTGACCTGCGGAAAGAGTCCATGGTGAGAGCCGGGTGGGGCCTGGAGGGAGGAGAGGGCAGGAAGAGAAAGCTGCAGGGAACTGACAGTCCAAAAGGCACGGAGCAGGAAGGCATTTAAAAGATGCTGCTGGCTCAGCGCCCGTAGCTCAAGCGGCCAAGGCACCAGCCACATACACTAGAGCAGGCACGTTCAAATCCGGCCCAGGCCTGCCAAACGATGACAACTACAACCAAAAAATAGCCAGGCGTTGTGGGGCGCCTGTAGTCCCAGCTACTTGGGAGGCTGAGGCAAGAGAATTGCTTGAGCCAGGAGTTGAAGGTTGCTGTGAGCTGTGACGCCTGGCACGCCAGGGCAATAGCTTGAGGCTCCATCTCAAAATAAATAAAAGATGGTGCTGACTCACACCTATAATCCAGTGCTCTGGGAGGCTGAGGCGGGAGGATCACTTGAAGCCAGGAGTTTGAGAATAGCCTGAGCAACAGGACCTGTCCCCTATCCAAAATAGAAAAACTGGCTGGGGTAGTGGTGTGGTAGCCAGTGCCCTCAGTCCCAGTTACTTGGGAAAGGTGGATCATTGGAGCCCAGGAGTTCAAGACCAGCCTAAGCAAAAGTGAGACCCTGTCTCTACTGAAAATAGAAAAATTAGCCAAGGTTTGTGGTGGGCACCTATAGTCTCAGCTACTTGGGAGGCTGAGGCAGCGGGATCACCTGAGACCAGGAGGTGGAGGTTACAGTGAGTTAGGAGGACACCATGGCACTCTGGCTGAGACAATATAGGAAGACTTAGTCTTAAAAAAAAAAAAAAGCATACCTTACCATTTTATTTTAGATGACACTTGAATGTGTATTCGTCTGACTGTCTTGGTATAAGACTATGGTCTTCTGGTTGCTGGCCACTGAGTGTCATTGGCTGCATAAATCACACCCAAGTGAACATGAGGTCTGCACTAGCTTTTGGTTCATTGATAGTGGAACAAAAATTTAGGGGCAGCTTACAAGCCATTGGGTATGGATGGAATCCTTATGGGTTTTCTTGCTCATGCACACCTAATCATGACAGCAACTCTTTTTTTTATTGTTGAGGAGTCATTGAGGGTATACAGAACCAGGTTACATTGTTTACTTTTGTTAGATAAAGACCCCCAAAAGGTGCACCACACCCCTTATACCCCCCATCCCCTCCCTCCTTCCCTTTCTCAGCTCTCCCCACCCCCCAACCCTTATCATGTACTAGGGCCTTAATTGTTCTCAAATCAGAATTCAGTACATAGGATTCTTGCTTCTCCTTTCTTGTTACTTTGTTACTTTGATGCTTTACTAAGAATAATGTGTTCCACTTCCATCCAGGTTAATACAAAGGCTGTAAAGTCTCCCATCATTTTTAATGGCTGAATAGTATTCCATGGCACACATATACCACAGCTTGTTAATCCATTCCTGGGTTGGTGGGCATTTAGGCTGTTCCCACATTTTGGTCGTTAGAAACTGAGCTGCAATAAAGAGTCTAGTGCAAGTGTCCCTGTGGTAAAAGGATTTTTTTTTCTTCTGGGTAGATGTCCAGTAATGGGATTGCAGGATCAAATGGGAGGTCTAGCTTGAGTTCTTTGAGAGTTCTCCATACTTCCTTCCAAAAAGGTTGTATCAGTTTGCAGTCCCACCAGCAGTGTAAAAGTGTTCCCTTCTCTCTATATCCACACCAGCATCTGTAGTTTTGAGATTTGTGATGTGGGCCATTCTCACTAAGGTTAGGTGATATCTCAGGGTAGTTTCCATTTGCATTTCTCTAATAATTAGGGATGATGAGCTTTTTTTCATATGTTAACCATTCGTCTGCCTTTTTTTTGAGACAGAATCTCTTGGTAGAGTGCTGTGTCGTCATAGCTCACAGCAATCTCCAACTCTTGGGCTTAAGTGATTCTCTTGCCTCAGCCTCCCAAGTAGCTGGCACTACAGCCACCTGCCACAACACCCAGCTATTTTTTGTTGCAGTTGCCATTGTTGTTTACCTGGCCTGGGCCGGGTTCAAACCCACCAACTTTGGTGTATGTGACTGGCACCGTAACCACTGTGCTATGGGCACTGAGCCACATCTGTTTTCTTTAGAGAAGGTTCTGTTCATCTCTCTTGCCTAGTGATCTAAGGGATTGTTGGCTCCTTCTGTTTTATTACTTTGAATTCTCTGTAAATCCTAGTTATCAAGCTTTTGTCTGAATCAAAATATGCAAATATCCTTTCCCAAAGTGTAGGTTGTCTTTTTTTTTTTTTTTTTTTTTTTTGAGACAGAGCCACAAGCTGTCACCCTTGATAGAGTGCTATGGCATCACAGCTCACAGCAACCTCCAATTCCTGGGCTCAAGCGAGTCTCCTACCTCTGCCTCCCAAGTAGCTGGGACTACAGGCGCCCGCCACAACGTCTGGCCATTTTTTGGTTGCAGCCGTCATTGTTGTTTGGCGGGCCAGGCTGGATTCGAACCCGCCAGCTCAGGTGTACGTGGCTGGCGTCTTAGCCCGTTGAGCCACGGGCGCCGAGCCTAGGTTGTCTTTTTGATTTGGTTGTAGTCACCTTAGCTGTACAGAAGGTTTACAGTTTCATTAAGTCCCATTTGTTTACTTTTGTTGTTGCTATTGCCATGGGGGTCTTCCTCATAAAGTCCTTTCCCAGGCCGATAGCTTCCAGTGTTTTCCTCACACTTTCTTTGACAATTTTAATTGTTTCATGACTTAGATAAAGGTCTTTTATCCATCTTGAATCAATTGTTGTGAGTGGAGAAAGGTGCGGGTCCAGTTTCAGTCTCTTACATGTAGATATCCAGTTCTCCCAGCACCACTTACTGAATAGGGACTTTTTCCCAGTGTACGTTCTTGTTTGGTTTATCAAAGATTAGGTGACTATAAGATGTTAGTTTCATTTCCTGGTTTTCTATTTGGTTCCAAATGTCTATATCTATTTTTGTGCCAATACCATGCTGTTTTGATCACTATGGCCTCATAATACAGCCTAAAATCTGGTAGGCTGATGCCCTGGCTTTCTTTTTATTCCTAAGAATTTCCTTGACTACATAGGGTTTTTTTGATTCCATACAAAACGAATTATTTTTTTCCCAAGTCTTGAAAGTATGATGTTGATATTTTTTTTTTATTTTTTTTTTTTTGAGACAGAGCCTCAAGCTGTCACCCTGGATAGAGTGCCATGGCATCACAGCTCATAGCAACCTCCAATTCCTGGGCTCAAGCGAGTCTCTTGCCTCTGCCTCCCAAGTAGCTGGGACTACA
>CAUYON010043283.1:0-15043 GCA_963573935.1 Arctocebus calabarensis | reverse complement strand
TTTATATAGTGATCAAGAAAATGCCATGAAGGCTATCTGTAACAGTACGATCAAAACATTTCTGAATGTATATGAATCGTGCCCTATGATTGCACCAATGTACAGAATTATGATTCAATAAAATTATAAAAAAAAAAAGCTTTGACACAAAAAGGTCAAAGCAAAACTCAGCCGATTTTAATAAAAATAATACTGATTTAAAAAAAAAAAAAAGACTATCTTCTTACTGTTGAGATAGGGAAAGTTTTTTTTTTTTTTTTTTGCAGTTTTTGGCCGGAGTTGGGTTTAAAACTACCTCCACTATATGAGCCTGGTGCCCTACTCCCTTGAGCCATAGGCGCCACCGGGAAAGATTTTTTTTAATGAGCCCCCAAAGCACTCAACATAAAGGAAAAGATTGATACATTGAACTGTATTAAAATCATGAGATTTTGTTTAATCTTAGTGCATCGTTAAAGGAGTGAAAAGGCAAACTACAGACTTTTAGAAGATACTTGCCTCATATAAAACTGACAAAGAAGATACTTGCTTCATATAAAAAAAAAATCACATGTGTTTCAGAAAACTTATATAAGAATATTCATAGAAGTACTATCTGCAACATCCAGAAATTGTAATGAAGTCCCATATTCATCAGTAGTAAAATGGATAAAATTTAGTATATTTATACAATGGAATATTATATGACAATGGAAATGAATGAATACAGCAACATGCAATAACAGATAAGTCTTCAGCATAATGCTAAGCAAAAAAAGGTAAATGCAAAATACTACCTGTTGCATTATTCCACATAAATAAAGTTCAAATTCAGGCACAGCTAATCTATGATATTAGAAGGAGGAAGAGAAGTAGTGATTGGTCAGAGAGGACATACAGTGGTTTCTGCAGTTATAGCTGATGTTCTATTTCTTGACTTAAGCAATGGTTGCATAAGCAATGGTTGTGCACTTTTGCAAACACATAAGATTCATGCCCTTTTCCTTCTTTGTATTATCTTTCAATAAAAATTATTTGAGCATAAACAGGGAGGTAGTTGTGCCCTTGTCATTCAAGGCATGCAAATGTATGTTGGTAAGAACTTGGTGGGAACATTGCACAAGAAAAACAGATATAAAAACAATTGTCATTTAATGGACCTTTCTTATACTTTCCAACTCTAAAATTCTGTGAATTAACCTTGTGATCAAAAACACCTGACTAGAAAACTGGACATCTGTCTAAATGATAAGACCCCTTCCCAATAAGATGTTTCTTAAGAAAATGATCTGAGCAACTGAGATAGAGGCAAACAGGAATCACCTGAATCTAGTAAAGTTTTTATCTTGTTGATTTCTGTGTTCATTCTTTTTTGTGTAGATTAATAATTCCTTGGGCACTAGGTTTTCATACCCCAATAATTACTATTTTGACTGATTTATATTAATGGCAAGTTTGCATTTAAAAAATACAAGAGAATTGTGCTTTTTAAATTCTTTTTTTTTGAGACATAGTCGCACTCTGTAGCCCTGGGTAGAGTGCTGTGGCATCATAGCTTACAGCAACCTCAAACTCTTGGGCTCAAGCAGTTCTCTTGCCTCAGCCTTCCAAAGAGGTGGGACTACAGGTGTCCGTGATGTGACCCTCGGCTAATTTTTCTATTTTTTTTTTTTTTTAGAAGAGAAGGGGTCTTATTCTTTCTCAGGCTGGTCTTGAACTCCTGAGCTCAAGCAATCCACCTGCCTCGGCCTCCCAGAATGCTAGGATTACAGGTGTGAGTCACCGTGCCTTGACTTATTTTAAGTTTTAATCTTATGTCTTCATGGTCCTTTGAGTCTACAGGGCCACTAAATGCTGTAAGCATTTCAGTTGGTATCTTTGGTACATATTCTATGAAATCAGCATTTTTGCATATTAACCTTCCCAGCTTTAATTTTCTTCCTTAACTTTATTTTCTCGTGTATTTTATTTTATTGTACTAGATATTGTATTTTTATAGGCCCACTCAAAGCCTTTTTTGGAAAGTATTAGAGTAAAAATGTATAAATATAGTCAGTTCTCATCATTTGCAGTCATTGTGTTCTGTACAGTGGCCTTCAACACCAATTAACAAACATTAAACCATTGTTCCTAGGAGATATACAGGTTTGGGTTCCTGCAAGCCTCTAGTCACAACATTTTCAGTTGATCAATATGTAACTTTGTTTTATGTACATGTATGTTTAAAGACACCTTATTTAAAATATATTTTTGATTCACTGACATTGAACTCCTGGTTAACAGCACTTTGTCTCATGTGAGAGTCAAGCTTACCTAATGCGTTTTCTCCATAAGGTACGTTGCAGCTTGCTGTACTTAGGAACTCTAGATAGCACTTCCGTACCCAGCTAGGAAGCCATTTCAACAGAGAGTACACATAGTAAGTAAGGAAGCAAACAGCCCTCACAATGGGAAAAGATATTTGCAGGTTATGCCTCTGACAAAGGTTTAATAACCAGAATCCACAGAGAACTCAAACGTATGAGCAAGAAAAGAACAAGTGATCCCATCTCAGGGGACCTGAAAAGAAACTTCTCTGAAGAAGACAAGTGCATGGTCTACAGACACATGAAAAAATACTCATCATCCTTAATCATCAGAGAAATGCAAATCAAAACTACTTTGAGATATCATCTAACCCCAGTAAGGTTAGCCCACATCACAAAATCCCAAAACCAGAGATACTGGCGAGGATGTGGAGAAAAGGGAACACTTCTACACTACTGGTGGGAATGCAAACTAATACGCTCCTTTTGGAAAGATGTTTGGAGAATACTTAGAGATCTAAAAATAGACCTGGCATTTGATCCTATAATTCCCCTACTAGGTATATATCCAGAAGTTCAAAAATCACATTATAACAAAAATATTTGTACCAGAATGTTTTTTGCAGCACAATTTAGAATCGCTAAGTCATGGAAGAAGCCCAAGTGCCCATTTACCCATGAATGGATTAATAAATTGTGGTATGTGTACACCATGCAATTTTACACAGCCTTAAAGAAAGATGGAGACTTTACGTCTTTCATGTTTACATGGATGGAGCTGGAACATATTCTTCTTAGCAAAGTATCTCAAGAATGGATGAAAAAGTATCCGATGTACTTAGCCCTACTATGAAACTTATCTATAGCTTTCATATGAAGGCTAAAACCCAGTTATAGCATAGGAATATGGGGAACGGGACACGAGCGGGGTGGGGAGGGGGGAGGATGGGTGGAAGGAGAGTAATTGGTGGGATCACACCTATGGTGCATGTTAGAAAGGTACAGGTGAAACCTACTAAATGCAGAATATAAATGTCTTAACACAATAACTAAGAAAATGCCATTGAAGGCTACGTTAACCAGTTTGGTGAAAGTATTTCAGATTGTATATGAAACCAGCACATTGCACCCCATGATTGTGTTAATGTACACAGCTATGATTTAATATAAAAGAAAAAAATAACCTGAAAAAAAAGTATAGAATGTGAAAAACATGTCATTGAACAGACAGTGAAAGGTACATTGTTTACAGTATGACAGTCACCTTGTTCAACATCTGGGATCATTAGTTGAGAGACTTGAATATTTTGCCACTCTTGGCATATTTGTGAATGATTATAAAAGTGCTAGAAGTATTGACATTTGATTTACATGTCAATTTTAGAAGTAGGTAAATTCATAAATTTGGAATCCACAAATTATGAGGATTGACTGAATATCAGTGGTGTGTTTGCAAATATTTGTAATGAGGTCTTAAAAATACAAAGCTTTGATCATAAAATATAGATAATTGAGTCTCTCTGAAAGAAAACCATTCTGTATTCATTTATGGAGGGCTGGACGTAATAAATGGATAGCATTAAAAGCTATTGTATGTAGTTTTTCTTCCTTAAAGAAAACAAATCAACTCTGAAAATTTGTGCATTATTAAACTTGTTATGAATTATTTTGAAACTAAAGAGTTTTAGAATTTTGCATTATTTAAAAATACCAAGGAAGTTCTAAATGCTATTTTGTAATCTAAGATTCTTTTTAAATAATGGTATTATATCTTTAAGGAAGAAAATCTATGATTCTAATACTTGTCAAAAGGTAAAACTTTCTTTTTTAAAATTTCTACAGTGATTGTCGTGAAGAGAAAATAAGGAAGCTCACACCTGGTGAAATGGATGAAATTCGAGAAATATTATCAAGGAATCTCTATCAAATTCGGCAGCGAGTGAGAATAATTTATTTAGCAAAATATTTATTTACCTTTGGCTAAAAGTATGCCTTCTGGTTTTGTGCTGTAAAGAGATGCACTGCCATTCTGGTGGCCTCTGGTGGGCATCTTTTCTGCTTCCTAAGGGCTCCCCAGTATCTGCCCAGACACCAGGACACTGAAGCCTTTAGGTCCCCCTGGGAGTTCTACTGCTCTGGGCTTGAAGATAAAAAAGTACACACACTGACTAAGTATGAAGAAATGAATAGATTGCTATTTTTTTATTTTATTCTTAAAGGAAATAGGTTTATAGCTTAGATTTTTTTTAATGGATCAGATCCTCTTTATTATTTAGAAAGTATTACAGTTTTTAATGTATCTTCTGAGTCACTTCTTTCAAGGCATTTCCATTGTTAACGTCCTGCTCTAATACCTTGCGAACAATACAGCTAGTGATTAGCGAGTGTGTTCCATTTGCTAAACCCTACTTTACTGTTTATATTAACTCATGTAATCCTCCCACAGTGGGACACGCTGCTCTTGTCTCCATTTCACAGATGAAGGGATTGAGGCACAGGGAGGTGAAGCGTGACACGGCCACAGCTGGTCAGAAGTCCCCCTCCCTCGAGCAGGGGCTATTTTTGTACCTAGCTTCCTAGCTGGTGTCCCTAAAGGGCGCCCCTGTCCCATCCACATTATTCTTACCCCTACTCTTTTCCCTGAAGTACCTTACCTTTCAATGAAAGCATCCCCCAAGATAAAATGAAACAAAACAAGAGTTGCGGCTTACAGGCTAAACTATTCTTTGAGAATTTGGGTCTCTATTTGCAAGTTCTGTTACAGCCCAACCAGGTCCCTTGCCTACTACCAAGTGAGGGCCACTACACTGAGATGGCAGGGGTCCCAGTGGAGAAAGAGTTTTATTTCTCAGTGCACCAGGCAAGGAAATGGGAGCAATTTTTCTAATTCATCTCCTTGAAAATTTGAGGGCTCATGTTTTTAAAGGTGATTTAGCAAACAAAAGGCTGGGAAATTGGGTCAGCCAATCCACAGGGGATGAACTCGTAGGGTCGGGATGCAGAAATTATTCTCTCAGTTGAGAGATTCCCTGGGAACGTGGGGGTTTCAGGGTTGATGGATCCATGCCCATGCCTGTCTACGGGTCTGGTTGGTGTCAGTAGGTCTCCCCAGAATGCACAGTCTGAAAAACACCTCAAAGACCAGTCTTAGGATTTGCCATAATAATGTTACCTATAGTGGCAGGGGTGAGGGTCATAAATCCTGCCTGTCAGGGAGAATAGTGCCATTAAGAGTTAACCAGTTACATCAGCAAGGTAATTAGAGGACAAAGGCTCTGTCTATACTTCCATCAAAATCAGATTTTGATTACTATAATACGTAATGGCTCTACCTTTTATTTATTTATTTATTTATTTGTTTATTTATTTATTTATTTATTTTTGAGACAGAGTCTCACTCAGTTCCTCTGCGGTAGAGTGCCATGGCATTGTAGCTCACAGCAACCTCATACGCTTGGGCTCAAGCAATCCTCTTGCCTCAGCCTCCCAAGTAGCTGGGACAACAGGCACCCACCACCCCACCCAGCTATTTTTAGAGACGAGGTCTCACTCTTGCTCAGACTGGTCTTGGACTCCTGAGCTCAAGCAGTCCACCTGCCTTTGCCTCCTAGAGTGCTAGGATTATAGGCATGAGCCACCATGACTTCTACCTTATTTTAATATGGATGGTTTCAGTTCCGCTTTGTTCAACCTCATTTCCACATCTTCCTCATCCATCTCCCCAGACCCCGGGGGAGTGAGAGTGTCTTTGTTCCTTGGCTGTGTGGTTCTCTGTCTTTCCTTCCAGAGCATCTCATGGCTTCTGATCAGCTGGTGCGAAGCCTCTAATTTTTAAGGTTCCTCCACCCACCACTACATTATTCTCAGTCCTTTGCTTAACTGGGATAGCACTTGTACTGTACCATGCGATTCAGCACTCGAGTTCATGATCTTGTCTTAAGTTGTTAGCCATAGATGCCCAACTAGATAGTAAACTGCTCAAGGCAGGAATTGAACCTTGTTCTGTGTTACTCTTGAAACTCTCTGCAGAGCCTAATATTGTTTTGGACGTAGTATATTCCCAAGAGGTACATATTTTTCTATCAGAAAAGGAACTTAATTATTACTTATTATTTATTTTAGGAAACACATTTCTACATAGCTTACAAAATTAAAAATGGATAACATGTGCGGCCCTAATTTAGAAATTTTACTCCTCCAAATACTGGGATGGGATCATTCCTGCTGGTAGATACTAGTTTTCTCAGTGTGACAACCCAGTTGAAAAAAGAAAATGTTCTTGAAGTTAATCAAAAGGACATGGCACCACCAAGTGGCTCAAAGTGATTTGTTTCTGTGTTAGTAATTTCTATTCAATAGGGAATGAAGGGTATAAAGAATGCTTTATTTCTTTTCAGCTATTAAATAATGGCCAAATACATACAAGTTACTTCAAGGTAGATAATATGAGAAGTGCAATTGTTTTCTCATTTATGAATATCATACTTTTCAATAAAAAAGTACACTGATCATTATTAAAGGATGAATTCTTTCAAAATCTAATGAGTATTAACTTTTATACTTTTAATTTTTCGGTCTGCATAGACGTTACAAGAGCTTAGCTGAAGTACAAATCCAAAGAAATGTAATCTTTTGGAATTTCTGGGGGAATGATCAGCCTGTTGCAAAAGGTCACTTCCTTGTTTTCATTTCAGACTTTGTCCTACAATAGACACAATTTGACGGCCGACACGAGTGAGAGACAAGCCAAGGAGATTCTGATCCGCCGGCGGCACAGTTTGCGAGAAAGCATTAGGAAGGACAACAGCTTGAATCGAGAGCACAGGGTAACAGGAGGTTGCGCTTGAGGGATGCAGAAGGCTTCTGAGGGCGGGGCAACACCTGTTGGGTTGATCAGCTGGTGCCATCATCAGCTCTGGAGTTGGACCAGTTGTTGAGGGTTGAGCAGCCAGCTTTCTGGGATGGAGTTCATTATAAAGTCTGATCACACGTTACTTGAACACCTACTATGTTCCAGGCACTGTTCTAGGACTTGCAATACACTGGTGAACAGGAATGACAAAGATGCCCATGTTTGTTGGATTCATCTTCTCTAGGAGGAGAAAGCTACCAGCAATAGACAGAATATGTAAATTATCTGTTATGTTAGGAGACAGGAAGTGCTATGGAGATAGCAAAACAGAGCTGAAGAAGGAGGTTGAGAAGACAAGGGAGAGACAGTCAAGTTATAATTTTCAGCTGAATGTCTGGGCCAAGCTTCATTTGGAAAGAGTATTGAAGCCTTTTCAGGAAGGGGTTGCAGCCAATGCCAAGGCAAGCTTCGTGTTCTCTAAGGAACTGCAAGTCCCGAGTGGCTGGGAAGGTGACGTTAGTACAGTTTGGTCAGCATTTCAGTTGGTCACTAGACAAGGAAAGCCAACTTAAGGTACTGTTTATTGATTCCATGGAGCAGACACTGCATTCCAATATTCTGTACTAGGTAATCTGTGATCAAATGGTCATGTGTGAGGGAAATTATCTTTGTATGTGTAAGATATAGGAGTATCAATTAAAAATTTATTTAAAGCACTAGCGACTGTGGCATTTGCTGTGTCAGCAAATTAGCTATAATCACACTTTTTGCTCTATCATTTTTCAGATTTATTAAAGTACATAAAAGTTAAATACGCTACATTTTTTTGTCTTCTTTTCCAGTACATATGGGTGCTAAGTCTTTCTACTTTTAAAAATAGATGTTTCAGTAGATTTTATTTATTTAAGAAGGCCCAAGATGTTCTCACATCTTGTTTCTAATGGCCCCATTTATTTCAATTTTCCTTGGTACCTATCTCTATTATTTTCTGGAAGGGATTTAGTTATTTCAAATTTAATAGTTATAGCCCCTCACAATTAATTTTGCAATCAAGAACTAAAAATTCTGACTTTTGACACCAAGTTTTGCTTTAAAATGTTGAACCTCTAATAAATAATAAATGCAATTTGTGCAGTCTGCATACGGTTCTCTGTTTCTTTTTCAGGCTTCCACCTCAACCTCCCGATATTTATCCTTACCTAAAAATACAAAGCTTCCAGAAAAGCTACAAAAGAAAAAGAATATTTCTAATACAGGTAATAAACACACCTGGAGCAGGAAAATTTTACTAATGTTTATAAAACAGAGAATTTACCCTAATATTTTTCTTCACTAAGACAAGTTCAGTAGTTTGCACATCTAAAATAATATGTGGGTGATCTAACACCATAACCCTTTTGAATGGCACTCTATGCAGTTTATAAATAATCTAATCTGTAATTTTCCATAATGATTCAATTTGATATTGCAACAGTAAATATTGTCACCATGGGGCTAGTGTGCAGTTAAATAGAAAGCTGCAAGTCTCTAAATGTGTAAGTAAGTTTTTACAATAATTCTAATGTATTTTTGTAAAAATAATGTAATAAGTAAAATAAATATTTTACTTCTGGCTGTATGTATAAAGATTTGTCCTAAAGTCTAATATCGCTTTGTATCATGATAATCTATGTAGACACCCAGGTCATTTTCTGTCTACTTACCCTGTCTGTAAAATGGGTGACTGTGAAGATTACATGGGCTAATACATTTGAAAGGGCCTAGCCCGCAGTAAGCTCTTCAGAGTTAGCACCAATACACACTTGTGGGCATGGATGCTCTCAGAGGTTGTGCAAGATGCTCATGGTCCCCTTCGAGTCCCCTGACCTCCCCTCTCTCCACTGCCTCAGGACAGACAGTGGGTGCTTGGCCCACTAAGATGTGGAAGTCCTTGGAATGCCTTTTCTCTAAAATGCTTGCCCACCTTCTCTCTTTTGCTCTGTGACAGATGGCAACAGCAGTGACTCAGATGCAGAGGCCAGCACCACTGTGCTCAATTTGCAGCCCCGAACCAGACGCTTTTTGCCAGAACAGTTCTCCAAGAAAGCACCCCCCTCTTATAAAATGGAATGGAAGAACGAAGTAGATGTTGATTCCAGCCAAGGACAGCCCAGTACTCCCCAAGCACCTCACAGCAAAGAGGGGGGCAGCCAGATGCCAGGAGTACTACGGCAGCCCCTTCTCTCTAAAGACAAGTTTGGCCCTGGAAGGGAAGACAGTTTGACTGAAGGCAGCCCACCCAAGCCACCCCCAAGGCTGGTACGGAGGGCATCGGAACCTGGAAACCGCAAAGGCCGATTTGGGAGCGAGAAACCTTAGTGGAGATGACCGAAGCCTTCCTGATGGACTGGCCCAGCACAGTGCCTGACACAGCCCTGGAATCCACTTAAAACTCTGCGCATCTAAGTACTTTCCCTGGGTGGTAGAGTCATGCCACTGATGAATGGCATGCGTGCTGTTCTTAAGAAAAGAAAAATCAAAGAAAAATGTCCCATGATATGTCTTTTGTGACTCGTGGCCAGCAGTAGTAATTCTTTGCAGGCGTAAAGAAAGAAAAAGTGTGCCTTTATTGAACTTGAATGACAGAACTTGAAATTTTTAAAGCATCCTTGTTGGTAAAAATTTTAATATATTACATATATGTCTTAAATTTTATTTATAAAAAAATATGTATATCTGTAATCAGTTTTTAAGTGAATGGCATTAAATGGAGGGAGGATTATCTGTCTGGGGTAGAGACCAGTTCCTGGAGGATGGGTCCTACGCTCAGGGCAGGGGCCTTTCCCTGTGCTGAGCTGAGGGACCAGATGGTAAAGCGATGGCCCAAAGTAGAGACATCTGACTGGAACTGGGGGAGCAGTCAGTGTGCCCCTGTGTACTAAGTGGCCGGGCTCCCAGAGCCCAGATCAGAGGGCCCAGGATTCTTGTGAGATAATGAGAGTCAGCTGGTCTGTAATTTGTTCCTCTGTCTGCTGTGTGTTTGGGAGTGACCTGCAAGTTCCATCTCCCCTCTTGTTTAAATGGTGCAAAGGGCAACGCTGCCTGGGTGGAACCAGATTAAAGTGTTTCATAGACCTGGTAGCAGCTTTGGATGCAGTTCCACCCGTGAGGACCCAGGTCACGAGTGGGAGTTGGGGCAGCACCTGCTTGCAGCTTGGAGGGTTTTCTGTCGTGCGATACTTGGAGGAGGGTGCAGGTGATTCCTTTCATCCCATCTAGGACCATCTGCTCTGAGAGAATTTTTCTGTAGAACATTCTTTGACCTGTGAGCCTCCAGGTCAGAGGCTCCAGGCAGACAAGATGAAAGTTTCTACAAACAATATTACAATGTGTAACAAATTGGTGAGATTTCAGGTTTTGAATTTTATTCAGGAAGCACTTTGGAGAATGTGGGAGTCCTATTTTTTGTTTGTTTACTTTTGCACTAGTCTATAATTTGTTACCTCTCCTCTTTCAATTATTTAGTAACTCAAATTTTCATATACAATTGGATTCTACACATTCTACACATTGGAATATTTTTTCACAGTACAGCAGAAAGAAAAAAGTAGAACATAATCAGTAAAGATTAGTATTTGAATCTCTGTCTCCGAAACTGTAGATTTTATTGACTTTTTTTTCCCCCTGAATAATTCCTCCTTAAAATTTCCTTGGAACAACACTCTAAACTTCTAGGTATTGATATTAAACGAAGCCTCTCGTGTAGTTCCCTTGGTTTTACATTGGAGATACAGCAAAGGATACAAGTGTCTACAGTAGTATTGGGAGAACATGAATAAATTAGACAAAAAGACAAAATCCTCAGCTGTGGTTCTCCACCCCCACCAACATGGAGAAGTAAACCAACCATTTTTTTTCTTAAGTTCTAAAATCTTAGAATACTGCTAGATTGTTGGGCATGAGACAGAGCAAAAACCAGACCTATATGTTTTTGTACAGAGGTACATGTTCAGAAGAACAGTTTCTTAATCCTTGGAAAGCAGCGTAGAATGCAATTTGGAAACTGCGAGCTTGGGACTCTGTGCCAAAATCTTAATTTTGAATCAAATGAAAGTATTTATATAAATGAAAATATTTATATAAAATGTGTATTTCTTCTGAAGATAAATTAAAACCGACATAGAATTTTATGAAAATCTGATTAAGAGATGTGATGTGTATTTTTGAGAATGCTGAGTCGATTTTCAGAATAGTTACAGTTTATGAAATCTGAAAAGATACAAATTGAAAATGAACTTCATAAATTTTCTGATTTTTCCTACTTTCCTATATTAATAACTATGTTTAAGAAGTCTAACTTTCTGGAACTGAAGGAGAAAACATGAAAGATTCTATGTCACTTCTAGGTAGACCAAATTCAGCTTTCAGTCATTTCTATGCAAAAGTCACAGAAAGAAATTGTATGGCAGTGTGTAAATTTCTGAAAAGCAACACGTAAGTCACTTGATCTTAATTATTGTCAGTTTAAATTTTTTCTTATTTGTTGAATGACAAAGGCAATCAAAATAAATTTGACTTCATTTAACTTTTTATACTTTCTTCTTTTTATAATTATTAAATTCTAGTTACCATAGAAGGAGAAGGTATGAAGGTGAAACCCTTTAAATTCCATAAACATCTAAATTTCTGTGGTACAGAAAGCCACAGCCTTTGGTAAATGACTCCCTTTGTTCAAACATTTGATCCAACCAGCATTCCAACATGGCTGTAGAACTTGGATAAGTCAGGTCTTCAGTGTTGCTTGTAATAACATTTAATTTGGACTACCTACAAGAGTCAGGGCTTATTGACTGCTTCATATGTAATGGTCAGGGCTGATTGTGGCAGACAGTTATGCCAAGTAGTAAATTAGAAATTGGCTTAAAACTCTGATACTTTGAAAGGCATGTGTTTTGTCTATATGACCCCAAATGTCTGTGATGAGCTTTCAGCTTTTGCAAAGCTTTGTAGCGAGGTGTACTGTTTTACCTGGGAGCAGGGGTGTTAATTTATATAAAAAGCATAGAAAAACAGTTATTATTGTCTCAGCACATTTTGCATTGGTCACCCTGGGACTCATGTTTATGTTAAAACTGTCATCTCATAATCAACCATGAGAACTATAATATTTTGTTAGTTCAAAGTGCTTACTGGATTTTATTCTTCAAAGAGTGATTAAAGAGATTGCTTTGTCCAGAGGAAGAAGCTGTTGGCATTACCTGCTGAGGCCTGAACACCATGTTCTGATCCTTCATGCACCTGAATAGAAAAGCTCGTGAGCAGACTGCGATCTGGGCTTTGTTTTGTGTTCTTCACCTTTAGAGCAAAGTTCTAACTGCTCCTTTATATCCTACTTTTCAACCAGGCCCTTTCTTCAATCCCCTGCTAAGGAAAGCAGAAGACCCATTTGGGTACGAGGCTGTATGGCACCAACCGTGGCTCTTTGTCCCTAACAGATGACAGTTTTCTTCTGAACTCCTCCAATGTCACCCACGCCACATCTAGCCGACGCCCTCAAATGTGGTTAGTTACCACAGGGATGTGCAGGTGAAACACCCAGATGGGATGTTTCCAAAGACTTTAATGTTGTGCTGGCACATTGTTTTTTGATCCCTTTTGTTTTCTTTCTTTTTTGTTTTCGCAATTTTTCAGATAAAATTTTATTTGACTACCTCTAAGTATAGCCAACGAATCTGGAGTCCATTCTCCTAACTGTGTGGTCAAGGAATGAGTTTTTCTAGGTACAGGGTTAACCTGGCTACTGTCAATGGATTATTATCACATTTTCAGTTCACACAGCGTATGGATTCTTTTGAATGATTGAGGACCTACTGCAGAACCTTTCGGTGTCTCAGAGGTTTCGTGGGAATCCATTTCCTCCTACTGTAGGGTACAGAAATATCATTCCACCTGATGACCAGTGTACAGAAGGCCACAGGAGTGGTGATTTTTCTGATTGTTGCTTCTGTAACAAAATATCTGGAATTAAAAACACAAATGTTTCCCCCCCTTTTTTTATGTCATTGGCTCCTGTTGAAACATAAGTGTGACAAATAACTAAATTTCTAATTTAAATGAGGCTCTTCACATCCAGTTAAGGTAACTCTGCTTGCTAAATGAATTTTGTACATATATACACCAACAAAGGAAATGTTTCCTTGTTTCTATGAAAAGTCTTACAAAAGTTTAAATATTAAATCACATGAAAACATTTATTTAATCACTTAGGGAGAAAATTCTATATCACATGAAAATGGAAAAGTCCCAGAAATTCCAAGTTTTATATTTATATGTCATGTACTCCTTTTTACTAAATGGGGTTATGATAGCTGGATTCTTGAAAAGTTAAAGATTTTAGAGTATTAAAAATTTCAATTCTGTTAGTTTCAAATACACGTGTTTTAAACTAGGCTAACTCTATTACTGAGTAACAGACTTGATGAGAGGAATAAATGTTTTAATTGCTTCATTTTCTATATATAAACAGACATGTAAAGGGTTCAAAAATAATGTATGCTCTAAAATATTAAATACTGTCTTTCTAAGCCAACCCAAAGATAAATAGTTAATGCCAATCACCAATCATTGTCTTAACAAATGATTTTTAAAGATTATGCAGAGATGTGTATCAACACATCAAATTTTAGACTTCTCCCAATACATAGTTTGTACCCGATTAATAAACATTTGCTATGCTTGCTACCATAATTGCCTCTTCCTATCAGCCATCTATTAATAGTTTAAGTCTTTTCCTTTAGCTAGAAAGTTATTTTTGAATGGCAGTTATGTCCAGTGTGTTATTGATTCAAAAGTGATGGCATGGTGAAGGTACTTTGAAGGTGACCCGAAGAAAATGCTCACCACTGTCAGAGATTGGCCTTGCCAGGATGTTTATGCTCACATGTGTTCATCAGTCATATGGTACAGACTTTCAAGGAAAACATGTATCCAGTCACATGAATACAGACCCACAAGGGCCAGGCCCTGGAGTCAGCAACAGAACATCTTTACTACATTAGATTTATTTTGGATACTTTGTGTGACTTCGATTTCATTAAACAAACTCTGGACAGGTTTGTATAGGTACACCATGACACCAAAAAGTAATTCCTAGTCTGGATGAGAGCCTGAGTATCAACTATTCAAAATAGAGAAGAGATTCTTTGATAAGTCGGAAGAAAGATTATCTCTTATCTATGTTGTAAATTGCAATCATTTTTTTCCTCCACAATGTATGTGTTGGAAAAAAGATTTTTTCTATGAAGATTTAGTATAGTTTAAATGAAGAATGGTAAAAATTTAATTCCTTGTTCAACTAAGATCCTATGGTTCACCATAATGCCTTTTAAGTAGTAATTAACTCCCTCCTTAACGTTGGTAATTATCTTCCCCCCTCAAGAAGCAACCGAAACGTTTAAAGTCTCTTTACAAAATAAGAATCAGCACTATTTCTTACAATGTATTAAATATGGAAAACAGAAGTTTTGTTTTTATTGTTTTTTTATTGAATCATAGCTGTGTACATTAGTTCAATAATGGGGTACAGTATGCGGGCTTCACATACAATCTGAGATATTTTTATCAACCTGATTGACATAACATTCTTGAGATTTTCTCGTTTACTATATGAAAACATTTTTGATCTGTATTTAGAAGTTTTCTTCTGACCCTTTGAATATGTACCACACATGTGATCTCACCCTTTGTCCCATCTCCCTCCATCCTCTCCCTCCCCTTCCCTCCCTCTCCCCTTTCCCCATCTTCCTGTGCAATAAATGGGTTGTAGCCTTCACTTGAACGATAAAGAATTTGTCTCATATTAGAGGTGTATACATTGGATACTTTTTCTTCCATTCTAGAGATACTTTGCTAAGGAGAACATGTTCCA
>CAUYON010043282.1:0-14629 GCA_963573935.1 Arctocebus calabarensis | reverse complement strand
TCCTTGACTGTTTTTTCAGCTTGACTATTATTGGTATATATAAAGGCTACAGATTTATGGGTGTTGATTTTGTAGCCTGCTGTATTCCTTGATCACTTCTAAAAGTTTTGTAGTAGAATCCCTGGTGTTTTCCAGATATACAATAATATCATCTGCAAAGAGTAAAAGTTTAATCTCTTCTGATCCTATCTGGATACCCTTGATCACCTTTCCTTCCCTAATTGCAATGGCTAAAACTTCCATTACAATGTTGAAGAGCAACGGAGACAATGCTTGGATTGCTATAGACAACCTTGCCTGGTTCCTGATCTAAGTGGAAATGATTTCAATTTAACTCCATTCAATACAATATTGGCTGTGGGTTTGCTGTAGATGGCCTCTATTAGTTTAAGAAATGTCCCTTCTATCACAATTTTCTTAAGTGTTCTGATCATGAAGGGATGCTGGATATTATCAAAAGCTTTTTCTGCATCAATTGAGAGAATCATATGGTCTTTATTTTTTAATTTGTTTATGTGCTGAATTATATTTATAGATTTATGTATATTGAACCAGCCTTGAGATCCTGGGATAAAGCTCACTTGGTTGTGATGTATAATTTTTTTGATGTGTTGCTGGATTCTGTTTGTTAGGATCTGATTGAATATTTTTGCATCAATATTCATTAGTGATATTGGTCTGTTCTCTTTTTTTGTTGAGTCTTTTCCTGGTTTAGGGATCAAGGTGATATTAACTTCATAGAATGTGTTGGATAGTATGCCATCTTTTTTCTATATTTTGGAAGAGGTTTAGTAATATAGGTACTAGTTCCTCTTTAAAGGTTTGGTAGAATTCTGACGTGAAACCATTTGGTCCTGGGCTTTTCTTTTTAGGGAGATTTTTTATAGTTGATGCTATTTCAGAACTTGATATTGGCCTGTTCAACATTTCCACTTCATTCTGGGTAAGTTTAGGAAGGTGGCGTGCATCCAAGTATTGGTCAATTTCCCTCAGATTTTCATATTTCTGAGAGTAAAGTTTCTTGTAATATTTGTTAAGGATGTTTTGAATTTCTGAGGGGTCTGTTGTTATTTTGTCTTTACCATTTCTGATTGATGAAATTAGAGATTTTAGTCTTTTTTTCCTGATTATATTAGCCAAAGGTTTATCTATTTTATTGACCTTTTCAAAGAACCAACTTTTTGATTTATTGATCTATTGTATAATTCTTTTGTTTTCAATTTCATTTAGTTCTGCCCTGATTTTGGTTATTTCTTTTAGAAATATTTCTTACAAAGTTACCAGGAGCCTACTCCCTGGGACTAGCCAGTGGAGAGTGAACTGTCTGCAGTATCTGAGACCATTGTGCCTGAAGATCTGAGGAGGTCGTACCAGCTGGAGATTTATGCATACATAGTAGACTTCTGGGATGTGAAAAAGTCAGATCTAAGAATTTAGGACGCCACTGTGCTACAAACTGAGCTCCGTTACCTGCCCAATCACTGATACCAAAGTCAGAGTGCTGTTTGTCAGAGATTTCTAGGAATAATTCCATCATAAAAAGGAATTCAACCTATAATCGCTAGTTTAGGATTTATTCACTTTTCAGGGGAAATTTAAAATTCCAAAATTTTAAGAAATGCTAATGAGAAGCTTGCCTTGCTTGATCCAGACCTGAAGCTGAAGCTCCCCTTACTCAAAAGAATGTGCTTCACCCCCTCCCTTCTTCTCACTCTCCTTCTCAGAAGCTGTTAGGAAAATGACAATGCACTATTTGCTTTGGGATGTACTACAGAATGAGTCTCCATGCTATCATTCTATATCAAATAGCACCGTTGGGTCACCTGTTTAGCACTTGTGCTGAGGACGTATTTGTGGATTTCTTTGAAGATTGAGATTAGTCACAGATGTGACTAGAGCAAAACTTTCACTGATGGGACCTCAAACATGGTCCATTTAGGTGATGACAGGAAGCTTAATTCCCTCCCTAAGGATTTCTAAGACTCTGTGGGCAGTGTTGCATGTTCCCCAAATCATGGCAGGTAGTAGGTGCCCTTCTCCCTCTGCTTGCTGCCTTGAGCTCTAGCTCCAGATGACCTCTGTACCTCTCTAGAAGACTCTGCTCCAAAAGTTGGACCAGCCCTCTCCAACACAGCTAATTTAAATTTGGGACAAATCTTTTCTTTGAGGGAATCTTTTTCTTTCTTTCTTTTCTTTTTTTTTCAGTTTTTGCCCAGGGCTGGGTTTGAACCCACCACCTCCACCGGCATATGGGGCCAAGCGCCCTACTTCTTTGAGTCACAGGCACCGCCCAGGGCATCTTTTTCTTAAAGGGCCAGCTAGGAAACATTTTAGGTTTTGTGAGCCACACAATCTGTGTTGCACCTACTCCATGGTATAGTTGTGTGAAAGCAGTCAGTGCATAAATGCACAAATGAATCACCATGGCAGTGATCAGGCGAAAACTTGACTTGCAAAACAAGTGGTCAACCCATGGGTTATAGTTTGCTGGCCCCTGAACTATACAGAAGACTTGATGGCAACTTTAAAGAATGACAGAGAAGTAGAGGGAGATATAAAACTTGAAGTTAGGGAATATCTTCTAGAGGTATCAGCCCTTTCTCTTTCTCTGGATGTTCCCAGCTCTCACTTTAGCTTTGTTCTGAGGTTATAGTACTAGAACTCTTGGACAGAAGTCCCCTCTCATCCTTGCCTACATTTCCACAAATAGAGGTTCTCCTCAACCCCCATAGATTAAGTCTGAGCTAGAAAATGCCCAAACAAGTTTGTATCATAATCACTTCTAACAAGAAGAAGGCTTGTTGAACAGTAAAGTGGTCCATCAAGGCCTGATGCACCTCCAGAGGCACTTGCACTACTTAAGCGCATACCAAAATTAAACTTTCATGACCAAAGAGAGGGTCTGCCCTAAAGACAAACTCTTTTTCTGTTTCTTTTAAAATTATTATTGTGGTGAAATACATAAAATTTATCATTTTTAACATAGCGTACAGTCCCGTGGCTTAAGTACATTCACTTTGCTGTGCAACCATAACCAACATTCATCTCCAGAAATTTTTGTTATCCCAAACTGATACTCTGTATCAAGTAAATAATCACTTTGATTTTCTTCTTTCCTCATCTCCTAGTAACCTTATGAAGGGATGTTTAATTTGATCAAATGCTTTTTTAACCATCTATTGAGACAATCGCATGGCTTTTGTCCTTTATTCTGTTCATGTGATGTATCAAGTTCACTGACTTGTGTATGTTGAATCTACTGTCTATCTCTGGGATGAATTCCACTTGATTGAACTGAGTGGTCTTTTTAATGTGCAATGGGATTGGTTGTGTCAGTATTTTGTTGATGATTTTTACGTCTTTGTTCAATGGGAGTATTGGCCTGTAGGTTCCTTTTTTGTTGTATCCTTGTCTGGTTTTGGTATCAGGGTAAACCTGGATGCATAAAATGGGTTTGGAAAACTCCCCTCTGCTTCAAATTTCTGGAAGAGTTAAGAAGGATTAACATCAGTTATTTTTAAAGTGTTTTGTAGAAGTCAGATGTGAAGCCATCAAGTTCTGTGCTTTTCTTTGATGGGACACTTTTTATTACAGATTCAATCATGTTACTTGTAATTGGTATGTTCAGGTTTGCTATGTCTTCTTGACTCAATCTTGGTAGGTTATATGTGCTCAGAAATTTACCTACAACGTCTTGTTGTATAGTTATTCTTTATAGTCTCTGATGATCCCTTGTATTTCTGTGGTATCAAATCTAATGTTTCCTTTTTTGTTTCTGATTTTCTTTTGGTCTTTTCTCTTTTTCTATAGCTAATAGTGTGTTAATTTTATCTTTTCTTCAAAAAAACCCCAATATTTTTCATTGATGTTCTGTATTGTTTTTCATTCTTAATTTTATTTATTTCTTCTCTGAACTTATAATTTATTTCTTTCTACTAATTTTGGGTAAGGTTTGTTCTTGCTTTTTTAGTTCTTAGAGATACATTTTAAGTTTGTTTCTTTGAAAAAACAACATTTTTAGGTTGTTTATTTGAAATCTTTCTAATTTTTGATGTAGACATTTGTTGTTATAACCTCTCTTAATACTGCTTTTACTATATTCCATACATTTTGGTATGTTGTGTTTCTATTTTCATTTGTCTTAAAAAATGTTTGATTTCTTTTTTAATTTCTTCATGATTCCTCGGTCATTCAGGAGCATGTTGTTTTGTTTTCATGTATTTTTACAATTTCGAAAGTTCCTTCTGTTACTGATTTCTAGTTTTATTTCACTGTGGCCAGAAAAGATACCTGATATTATTTCACTTGTTTTAAATTTGTTGAGACTTGTTTTGTGGTATAACATGTGATCTATTCTGGAGAACCTGGAGAACATTCCATATATTGATGAAAAAGGTTTTGTATTTTGTAGCTGCTGGATGAAATGTTATGTGAATGTCTGTTAGATCCATTTGATCTAAAGGGCAGTTTAAATCCCATGTCTTTTTTTGATTTGTCTAGATATCTGTCCAATGCTGAAAATGAGATGTTCAAAATCCCCAATTGTTACTGTATTGGAATCTCTCTCTTTTGATTTAATAATATTTGCTTTATGTATCTTGGTGCTCTGGTCTTGTGTTCACATATGTTTACAATTTATAAATTCTGTCACTCATCCCTTTAGCATTATAGAATGATCTTCTTTATCTCATTTTAGAGTTTTTACTTAAAATCTATTTTACCTCATATTTATTCCTGCTTGCTCTTGGTTTCTATTTATTCGACATATCTTTTTTCAATTCTTCATGCTCTGTGCATATGTTTTTATAGGGAAAGCAAATTTCTTGTAGGTAGAATATAGTTGGGTCATGAGTTTTTATTTATTCTTCCAGTCTACATTCTTTTTGTGGGAAATATAATCTATCTTATATTCAATCTCGTTATTGATAAGTGAGGACTTAACCCCTATTATTTCATTAGCTGTTTTATTATTTTTTTGTATATTCTTTGCTCCTTTATTCCTTTTTTGTTGTTTGTCATTGAGGTTGGGTGGCTTCTATAGTGATAAGATTTGATTACTTTCCCTTTCTCCTTTGTGTATCTGCTCTACTAGTGACTTTTATAGCTTTGCATATTTTCGTGTGGGTGATTATTGTCTGTCTGCTTCTAGACAGAGGCTTCCTTTGAGTATGTTTTGTAAGTTTGTCTAGTGGTAACAAATTGGTTTTGTTTGTCTGGGAAAGACTTTCTCCCTCACTTCTTAAAGGTAGACTTGGTGGGCATAATATTCTTGACTGAAATGTTACTTTCTTTGAAAAAAATTTTTTTCTATAAACCCTTTGAATGTATTATCACATTCCTTTCAGGTCTATAACGTTTTTACTAAAACATTTGCTATTAGTCTATGGGGATTTCATGATAGTGACATTGTACTTCTCTAATGATATTTTTAGAATTTTTTGTGTCTTTGACTTTTGTCAATTTGACTATAATGTGCCTTACAGAGAATCTTTTTGAATATATTCTATTTGAAAATTTTTGAGCTTTGTAAATCCAGATGTCCATGTTTCTCCCAAGAATTGAGAAATTTTCAGATATTATTTCATCAAATAGGTTTTCTATGACTTTTCCCATCTCATCATCTTCTGGAATTTCCCAAATGCTAATATCTGTTTGCTTAATAATGAACCATAAGTCATGTAGGCCTTCTTTATGCTCTTTCATTCTTGTTTTCTTTCTTTGACTGGGTAATTTCCAACTACCTATCTTGAAGTTCAGACACCCTTTCTTCTGTTTAATCAAATCTGCTCTTAAAGGTTGCTCTTATATTTTTTTAGTTCATTAATTAAATTAATCAGCTGTAGGATTTCTATTTGATTCTTTTGTATAATGCCTCTTTGTTGAATTTCTTACTCACAGCATAAATCGTTGTCTGATTTTGTTGGATCATCTATCTATATGTTCATGTATCTCATTTGGTTCCTTAAGATCATTTTTTAAAATTGTTTTTCTCACAATTTGTTGATTTCCTTTTTATTGAAATAGGCTTTTCACTAGACAGGATGATGTCATATTTTCCTCTCTTGTTTTATGTTTCTTATGTTCCCAGGTTGACATTTGTGCATCCAGTGAAAAAACCAACCCTTCCAACTTTTCTAGAGTGGCTTTCATAGAGAAATAATTTTGCCTACAATTGGATTTTAGTGTGGCAGTTCAGCAGCGTGTAGTACCTTTGCAGTTTTATAGGTGCTATGTAGCTGCTTCAGTTGTGTTCATCATCAGTAGTACCTGGATCGCTTTAGTGGAATAGGCTGTAGAAGTTTGTGGCAGAAACAATAGCAGCAGAGGTTGTTATTCCTGGTAATAATGATTTTTGAGTCCTCCTATTCTTACTTCTCCACAATGTGGGGGTTTAGTCAAGGGATCTCTCTTTAGGAATATTTTTTATTTTAGATTATTGTGGGTACATAACAGCTGTATATTAGGCTACATGTGATGTTTTGATACAGGCATACAATGTGAATCGATCAGATCGGGGTAATTGGGCTATCCATCACTTCAGGCATTTATCATTTCTTTGTGTTAGGAACATTCCAATTCCATCTTTTAGTAATTTTAAAGCATATGCTAATTTCTTGTTGATTATAGTCATTTCAAATATTGTTCATTCTATCTAATTAGCTAACTATATTTTTGCACCCATTAACCATCTCCACTTTATTACCCCTTCTTGCTACCCTTCCCAGCCTCTGGTAGCCATCATTCCACTCTGTCTCCATGAGATCATTTGTTTTTAATATTTACTTCACATCTATGAATGAGAACATATACATACCAGTGAGACAGATTTGTTTTTCTGTGATTGACTTAGTTCACTTAACAATGTTCTCCACTTCCATCCATGTTGTTTTGCATAGCAGTATTTCTTTCTTTTTATGTCTATATATTTCATTGTGTATAAGTACAACAATTTCCTTATCTACTTATTCATTGATGGACATTTAAGTTGATTTCATATATTAGCTATTGTGATTAGTGCTGCAATAAAAATGGAAGTGTAGATATCTTTTTTGATATACTGAATTCCTGTTCTTTGGCTATATATCCAGCAGTGGGATTGCTGGGTAACATGGTTATTCTGTTTTAAATTTTTTGAGGAATCTCCATACTATTTTCCATGTAGTTGCACAAATGTACATTTCCATTTAGAGTGTATGATGTTTTTCTTTTCTCCATGTCTTTGCCAGCATTCCTAATTGTCTTTTTGATAAAAATCATTTCATTACCATTGCAGTTTTGATTTATATTGCTCTGGTGACTAATGATGTTTAGAACTATCTCTCAAAAATGTCTTTTGTCTTCCTACTCAAGATAGAAGTGGCTTTTACATCACAATTATGGAAATAGAGTATTCTGTATTTGTGTGCTGTTACCAGTGAGCAGTCCATCTTCAGAAGATTTCCTATTTGTTCATTAATGTCCTTTTCTTTCAGGTTGATGAATTCCTCTTATCATTTCTTGTAGGACAGCTTGCTCTGATATTGATGAAATTCCTCAGCCTTTGTATGTGTGGGAAAGTCTTTATTTCTCCTTCATGCTTAAAGGATATTTTTACAGGACACACTATATTTCTGGGTTAAATTTTTTTCCAGCACTTTGAATATTACTCTCTCCTGTCCTATAAGGTTTCCACTGAGAAGTTTGCTGCCAGACATGTTGAAGCTCCTTTATATGGTATTTTTATTTTTATTTTTTGTTCTTGCTTCCCTTAGGGTATTTTCTTTATCTAGGATCCTTCAGAACTTGATTATTAAATATCTTGAGGTCTCCTTGTTTGGGTTAAATCTGCTTTGTGTTCTTTAGATTCTGCTTGTACCTAAATATTGAAATCTTTCTCTAGGTTTGGAAAATTCTCTGTTAATATTTCCTTGCATAAATTTTCTGGCTCAATCTCACTCTACCTCCTCCTTAAGGTCAATAATTTTTAAATTTTCTCTTTTGAGGCTAGTTTCTGTATCTTCTAGGAGTACTTCATTCTTATTTATTCTTATTTCTCTTCTGACTGAGTGTTTCAAATAGCCTGTCTCCAAGCTCACTGAATTTTTCTTCTGCTTGATCAGTTCTACTGGTGAGAAACTGATGCATTTCTCAGTTTATCAATTGAATTCTTAATCCAAGAATTGCTGCTTGATTTTGTTTTATTATTTCAATCTCTTTGTTAAATTTCTCTGATAGGGTTCTACATTCCTTCTTTGTATTGCCTTGAAAGTTTGTCAAGCTTCTTTAGAACAGCTATTCTGAATTCTTTGTCTGACAGGTCGCCTATCTCCATCACTCCAGGATTGGTCACCTGTACCTTACTCAGTTCATTTGCTGAGGTCTTGTCTTCCTGGATGTTCTTGATGCTTGTGGATGTTTACTGATGTCTGGGCATTGAAGAATTAGGTATTTATTTTAATTTCCAAAGACTTGTCTGAACCCATCCATCTTGATAGGGTTTTCAGGATATTCAAAGGGAATTGAGTATTGTGTCTAAGTCATTGGTCACTGCAGCTGTTTGAGCATTGGGTGTGGGATGTGCCCCAAACCCAGTAATGTTGTGACTCCTGCAAACTCCTGATTTACCAACTTCATGAACTTTGGTAAGATACAAGAGAATTCCATGGATTACCAAGCAAAGTCTCTCACTCTGTTCCCATTTCCCTTCTCTACGCTACGCTGCTGGGATTGGAGAAGTGATATGGGCACTCCCTGTTGCCACCAGTGTCAGTTCACACCCAAAGACAGCTCCCAGGATGACTATTGAAATGTTTATTCAAGGCCCAAGGTTTATTTAGTCAGCTGTTGGTAAATCCTGCCAGGATTGGCTCCTTCTCTTCAAGATAGCATGTTTCCTTCTGATCCAGATTGAGTCTAGAAATGCCATTCAGGAACTAAGGCCTGGACTCAGGGACTCAGGAGTCTGTTTGGTGTTTTATTTTTCAGTGCCTGAGATAGTACTGAAGTTGCAAATCAACATTCTTTGAGTTCTTCCCTTTTCTTTACTATAGTGGAAGAATACTCTCCCTCAGCTGTGATATCTATAGTGGGGGGAGGGGTGGCACAATCACTAGCTTGGCTGAAGCTACTGCTGTCTCACTGGATCTTATGCACAGCCACAGGAATTACCCAAGGACTGCAGCCCTTGTGATCCAACTGCCTTACAAACTCAGGCTTTTCTCACCTTTTCTGCTGGTAGTTGGGTTAGAGGGAACTTGGGCTTAAGAGTAGAGGATTTCTCTCTGACTGGGCTGTTCAGATGAGAACAGCAGAATTGTAGGTACCAGCAGAATTCTGCCCTGTACTGAGATCTCCTGTACCAGGGCAGCCCTGAATTTTAATTCAAAGCCCTACAACCAGTTTACTCTCCCTCCTCTGGGCACACAGATTCTTTGTCCACTTGGCCAGCTGGCATAGCACTTCTGGGGCTAAGGGAGAAGTGGTATAGGCAACACAAGACTATCTTTTCTGCCTTCTTTTGTGCCTCTTCCCTTCATATAATTTTAAAACACTCACCCAATTTTTGGTTCTTCTAAAGGTGCCTTCTTGCATGGGTAGTTGTTGAAATAGGTATTCATTCAGAGCAGAGGGATGATAGCTGGAGATTTCTATTGGGCCAGCTTGCTTTATCCCCTTGAGGGATACTGTTGTCATGTCTGGCATGGTCTACAAGCACTTGAAGCAGCACTGGGTTCCAAGTTCAAGTTCTTGGATCAGCTGTGGAACTGAGGTCCGAGGCTCAGGATCTCATGAACCTATTGCGGCACTGGACTGTAAGTGTCCAAACAAGGTGTGATGGGAACTGATGGGATCTGTTGATTACTTCTTGGCAACTGGGAGAAATTCTTCCTGGCTGAAGAAATTCAGAAACTCAGAAATTCAGAAATTCTCCTGACTGATCCTGATTGAGGTCTGGGATTATGGAATCCTGGTGTTTTCTTATATTCTTTTATGAGGTTATTGTAAGTTTCTGGTTTACTCAAGTTACTATTATTCCTCTTAGGAACTCTAGCACTCATCTTAGATATTTTTATCTAACATGTAGTTTGTTTTTTGGTGTCTTTGTGGTGAGGATGAGTGCTGGGGGCTTCTGGTTGGCCATCTTGCTTATGTCACTGGGGCCTCTTTTCTTTACACACTTCTGTCCTATTTGAATTTAAGATGTATATTCACAAGCCAACTTCTCAGGTTGCCAGTAGAGATTATCCCCCAGTAAACTCTAGTCTACTTTTGGTCTCTATGAAGTTGACTATTTTAGGTTCCTCATATAAATAAAATTATTTAACATTTGCTCTTTTGCTTAAAGAAGTTCTTACTTCTATTATTGAAGTCACATGAAAAAAATAAATTATCCATATATCCTGGCTTCTAGCACCTCTAATTTGAAAATACAGGTAGGCAATCCCTGACTTAAAATGATTCACCTTATGAATTTGCAACTTTATGATGGTGTGAAAGCAATACTCAGTAGAAACCATACTCTGAATTTTGAATTGTGGTTCAAAATTCCTTACAATAACTTTATTATAAAATGGGCTTTGTGTTATATGATTTTTCCCAATTGTAGGCTTATACATAAATATTCTAAACACATTTAAAGCAGGTTAAGCTAAGCTATGATGTTTATTTAGTAGGTTAGGTGTATTAAGTGCATTTTCAATTTTTAATATTTTCAACTTATGATGGATTTCTAGGTACACAATCCCATTGTAAATCAAAGAGCATTGACATTGGAATCTAGTCTGAGAAGACCACACTTTTCATGCCTAAACCCCCTTTCTTCAACTTGTTGCTCCTATAAACATATACTGCTCATTCTACCTTTGCAATGTTTTGATCTCTGCCTTGTATTCAATCTCCTCATTTTCCTCTGTGGGACTTCTATTTGTTGGATCCAGCATAAGCACCACTGATGTGGACAGATGGAATTGTTCTTATCACTCTATGTCATCCCGTGCAGTGGCACTCACACGACACATCATATGCTGACTTGCACCAAAGATAATTTTGGTGAAGATTTTATCTTATCATTTGGCTATAATATCCTTGCAAAACATTCTTTAGTCTATGGCTTAGCTTAGAAATTTAGGCATGAAATGCTAAAAATTTTTTAAAACTAAAACAATTGTCAGATTCATGTGATGTCTGTTCTCTCTCCTTTCCTCCCCATACACCCTCTCTCCTCATTTTAGATGAAGCAAAGTTTGACACAAATATATGTAGGTTCTTTTGAATTTTCTGGAGAAATTATAACAGTAAAATAAAGATTTTTGTGTTTACTTCACTCTTTATAATACTGTAAATAGATAGGCACATTCAAAGGCATTAATAGGCCATGCATTTGAGAAGACTATAATATAGTTTGAAGGACACAACTGATATTTGTAAAACAAACGTCAAGATCGGAAATGTTTATGAAAATCTACACTTGACAAATGCTTTATGAATTATTAAGTAAAGATAGGTGTAATAATTCTTATATTCCTGTGGGGTTTTTTTCTAGAAATTTGAATTAAGAGAAATTTCATGGTCAGTGTCAAATGTTCTATATGAGAAAAGATCAAAAACAGGCCAATTCAAAGACTTTGCTCTTGGCAGAGACATTTACATAAAAAGGGGATAGATAATTTTTGTTAGCATGAATAGAAAAAGAATATGAAGTAAACATCATTAGCCAAATGACTCAGTGGATAGTTAGCTTTATAGCTAGTTTTCTAGACTATGTCCTAAGATTATTAAAATTTATTAGGAAAAAATGTAAAGCCTCTTATCAAGTGTGTGAATTGCTTCTCAAATCAAAGTGGTAATTGGGTTACCAAAAATAAGCTTTGTCCCAGGCCAGTTTTGAGGCCATTTTTCCTTTACAATGCCAAGGATGAAATCGAGACGCCAGGTCAGGATCAGGAGAGTGAATTTTGACTCCAGGTCCTGAGTGTTCCTCAGCAGCCTCCATGTTCAGGCAGGAGTTCCCTGAGCGGACTATGAGTGTGTGGTGGTGAAGCGAGGAGAGAAGCCAGTCAAGGTGGAGAGATCCAAGACTCTTAACTGAAGCTTGATGTATGGATGGAATTTGAACAAGCAGTAAGGAATCTGACATGCAGCCACATTATGACAGAGATTCTCAAGGTGGGTTTGTAGCAGAATCATCTGAGCCACTTGTTATCAGCATTGATTTCAAAGTCTTGCCACAGATTCTGATCCAGTATCAGAGACGAGGCTCTGAACATCAGTGGCTTGAGCTATCTCCATGGGTGATTATGAAGGATGGTGGGTGGGAGGCTGGCTCTCTCTCACCCCATATTCCTGAGCTTGGTACCTCATGCCATTTGCTTTTCAGATCCGATACAGTGACAGCTGGAGTTTTCAAGAATGATGTACCCATCTGACAGTTTTTCTGTGTTTCAGTGTGTCAGGCACCATCCTTAGCTGTGTCTTTCAGCACCCCAAAGTATAACTCTTGTTCTAAATGGAAGGTCAGGGAGGCTGAGCAACTTGTCCTTAGCTGTTTAAGTCTTGTGGTAGAGCTGGTGCTGAGCCTCATATTCTTCTTACTATAGCCTCTATTTCTACTTTAATAAATTATTGAATTGATGATCTGGAGGCATAAGAAGATCTGTGGATTGAATCATCAAAGGAAGATTATGTGATTGGGATAAATTTGCTGCAAGAGTGTAATTTGTTATATTTTATTTTTTTTTATTTTTTGAAAAATTGAAGTTACAAGGTGAACATGGAAATTGCAATTCAATACCTTAGTGTTGGATGGGCATTCATGACCGGCCTCAGTAAGCCAACTCCCTTTGTAGAGATTCCTCCTTGAGCAAGGTGTGTGGCAATGCCCCAACTGATCACGTGCCCACATATGAGAGATTGTCTCCACCGTTGCTTGAAGGTGGGGAGATGAGGTGAGGTGAATGGCAGAGGCTCACTCTAAAACCCCCACCACAGGCTAGGCCACTGCTCTCAGTCAAAAGGAATGTTCAGTTAGAACCTCCCATTCTCCAAATATGAAGACAAATGTAAACATGTACAAGTAAATGGTACACGTGCATTTTCGTGATTCTACATTTATAGTTAAATATCACATAGTGATATTTGGGGGGTAAGATAATCAAAACAACCTCATGGTCTTATAATTTATACATTCATTTACAGCATATACCCAACTCCTGTATATTTTTGTGGGGGATGTAGAAAATATCTCAATGATCTCAGATAAGTGTATTATCTATTTAAGACAGGATGTGAAGTCAGATTTTCAACTCTTAACGTTGCCATTAGCCAGTATTTTCTCTTTTAGAAGACTGTGATCTATGTTTTTCTCCTACCATCAAGCTAAGTTTAAACATCACTCACACCAGGAGATCTGGTTAACCCCAGCCTGGATGCTTCATTCTTCCCGTCCAGCCATGATTGGTACCCTTGGCTTACTCTACCAAGTAGATATCCATCCCATGGCAGATAGAGTTGTCGTGGGACATTGTTGTGGTGAATATACTCTAAGGACTTCCATGAACAAACTTAGGCAGAATAAATATCATGATTCATTGTAGTTTATCAAGGGAAAACAAGTCTTCCAAGTGTTCCAAATGGAATACAGAAGAAGGAGAATATATGGATATTTTTCCTAAGTCACTTTCCTTCTCCAATACCTTATTATATATTAATTTATGCCAATAGTAATGCTAAATATAAATAAATAGTAATAGGAAAAATGGCATCTATATATTTGGGGGGGTTAATGTTTGAGTAGGTTGTTGGGAGAGGGTTGCAATGAGATTTGCTTCATGACCCAAGGAGAGACATTTGGGAACCATCCTTCTACCTCAGGTCAACTCTGCCCATACTGCTATCTCACCTGCTATCCAGAGTTGCCAGAATTAGAAAATAAAAATACAACACTCCCAATTAAATTTGAATTTCTGATAATAGTAAATAACTTTTCAGTATAAATATGTGCCGGATATTACATTGAATACTTATACAAAAATAATTATTTGTAGTTTATATAAATTTCTAATTTAACTGGTTTTCTGCATTACATCTGCCAAGCTTACACACATATCTTTAAGGGTCATAGTTTTCATGTGGTGAGTTTTCTGGTTAGACAGAATTGGATTCAATTTTCTGCTCAACCACATATAAGCATTTAGAAAATTTGCTTAACCTGGAGGTAATAATTCATACTGTAGAAAGTTGTCATAGGACTAAAAGAAGGAAATGCAAGTAAATTCCCCCAGGTTAGAGCCAGGATTAATGCTCAACAAACATTAGTCAAATGTTTCTTTTCTTTTTTTTCTTAATCTTCTTCCCATTCTTCCCTGACTTTCCCTCTCCCCCACAATAGTTTGTACTTATTTCTGTTGCCACATTTATTTTAGATGGTTTAAAGTCTGTTTTGTAATAATGACAATATGGACATGTCGATTTCTTTTGTTTTTTTATTGGTGTCTGCCAGTCACAGCTTTTTTTTTTTTTTTTGTAGAGACAGAGTCTCACTTTATCGCCCTGGGTAGAGTGCCGTGGTGTCACACTGCTCACAGCAACCTCCAGCTCTTGGGCTTAGGCGATTCTCTTGCCTCAGCCTCCCGAGTAGCTGGGACTACAGGCG
>CAUYON010043281.1:0-29896 GCA_963573935.1 Arctocebus calabarensis | reverse complement strand
CCCTTTAGGCCTTTAGTCTCAGGGTATATATAGGTGTATGGGTTCCTTGGCCAGGAAAGGAATGAATACAGTCCCTTGAATGAATATATCAATGAATGGATTCAGTCCATTCATGGAATTGAGGCCTAGGAAATTCACAAGAAATTGACCTAGGCATAGGAAATGGGGGTTCCACATTTAGTCCTAAGTGTAAAGTGAAGGAGACACCAAGGCACACGTGTCTCCTCGACAGTTGTCCAGCCTTTTTGGCTATTGGAGCCTCCAGTAGGGGTTGGAGGTCCCCCTCCTTGCCTGTCATCCAGCCCGCTGGCTCTTCAGCTGGCTGCCGCACCACCGACACCACCAAGGAGGAGGCGGCAGGTCCACCAGGTGAGCATTTTTTAAAAAATAAGAAATCTCTTTACTTGTAGCAGTTTAGCTTAGAGGTTTTCCGTTTGTTGGGGTTGTTTTTTGTTTGTATGTTTAAGAAAACCAGCTGGGCCAAACAAAGCCTCTCACAAACCCCACTTATACTGAGGGCCATCATTTTGTGACTTTTGGTCTCACGGCTGACACGTGTAACATTCATTCATTCATTCATTCATTCATTCATCCTCCTTAACTGATACTCCTTCCTACCAAACCAGAATAGACTCTTAGAATCCATGTTAACACGATCCCCCAAGGAGATAATGTTCCAAGTATTCAGAGCTGCATCTGAGTTGAAATTCGCTTGCCATGGTCTTGTGATAACCAACGCCACTTCTTTGCATAAGAACATCCCGAAATGTCCTCAGTCAAAGTCCTCCTTTCCTTCTTTCAGAAAAAAAACTTCCTTGGGGCATACAAATAACAGACTCCTAGTGGCTGTTTCTGCTGGCAATGAGTCTGCAACTATTCCCATCTCCTCTGCACTTTGTGTCTACTCGGCCACTTTTTAAATGCTACTGTAGTTCAGTTAAGACAACCTTTTGTTTTCTTTTTCTATTCACTCTTGGCCTTCACTTCTCCTCTCATCTTTTTCTGAAATCTCAACAGCATTTCCCTAAATACCTCATCCTGATTAAAAGACCTGGACGCTTCACTTTACATAATTCTCTCAAGTGATGATAATTGATGAAAGTGCCTTTCCACACACTGACCTCGGAATTCAAGTGCAGTGGGAAGACTCTGTGGGCTCCTATACCTCCTGCAAAGCGACTCCCTTTGTTTTTACTTGAGTTGAAAGGAATCGAAGAAAGAGTTCCCATTCATTCCAATTAATAAAACTACCATTATTTTCCCTCGTGAAATTCAAGCTGCAGCAGGTACCTTTCCTGGGGAAGACATGAAGCTGAATGCTTTTAATTTAAGCCAAACAAGAACATTAAGAAGATGGATTCCTTTCGAGCTGTACTCCTTCCGGGGCTTTGAAGGCTGGATATCGGCTCTTTAGACAGAGTAAAAGATCCTTTTTGCTATTGTCTTTATGGATCGCCATTAGAAAAAGAACCCGCAGTTATTCCATTATTGAATTTTCTTCAGTGGAGGCAGAGGGAGGAGGAATTACAGCCTCCTGTCTTGTATAGGAGCTGTCTCGGTTTTCTCAGGCTATCCTAACAAAACACCACAGACCAGGTGACTTAAACAATAGAGGCTTACCGTCTCATAATTCTGGAGGCTAGAACTCTGAGGTCAAGGTGCAGGCAGGGTCGGTTTCTTCTGAGGCTTCTCTCCTTGTCTTGTAGATGGACATTCCCGCTCCCAGGTCTGCATGAGGTCTTCCCTCCGTGTCTGTGCCCTAATCTCCCTTCTCATCAGTTCCCCAGTCACGTTGGATTAGAGCCGCCACCCTAATGAGCTCGCTCTAATTACCTAACTTCAAAGACAATAACATTCTAAGGTAGTGGGATTAGGACTTCAGCATACATTAGTACATTGGGGGGGGGATATAATTCAAGCCACATCAGCAGCCTTGAGGATCTCCTGGAGCAAAGAATCAGAGAGAAGCAATAGAAACTAATTCATGCCGTGAGAACAAAAATAAATAAAAATATAAAAAAATAAGAAAAGGTTTTAAGGCACGTATAAAATCTTGCCTCAGGAAGGGACAAAAACCAGGACCTGAAAAACTTGTAAGATACACTTCCTCCCCCACAAAGCTTCTTCGCTTTTCCTCTGCGAAGAAGCTTACAGTCCCTTCAGAGAGATGCTTTTTCTTTTCCTCACTCCATAAGATAGAAAACAGACCCAGCCTTCCAAACCTACAAAGGACACGTCCTACTATTTATCCAGTGGAAGACAACTTCCAGGGGACAGAACCTGATTGTCCTAGCCTGGGGGAGGTATTCACCTTGGCCCAATCGGTTATAACCATGGCAATGTGGTCACCTATTTGAAACCTGTCTGTTTGGGGCACACCCTTGTGAAATGGGATAATTTACATCAAAAAAGGGGATGGAGGTACAAGATTACCAGGCTGTGAATAGGTTAGAGGCTCTGAAACTTATCACTGTTGGGATAAAGATGTTTTTGTCTCTCTTTTGTGTCAGCCCTCAGCGCACCTGTTTCTTCCACTAACTAGCCTCGCTAGGTATTTCTCACCTTGAAGCATAGACAATAGGTAACTATAGCAACTGGTTGTACAGGTAATTGCTATAAAATATTGCCCAGGGGTTAGAAAGCCATGGGGACACTGATCCCTACATTGCACTGAGGCATTAGTTCACAGCTAAGGTGAGTTTCTTGTCTCCAGAACAATCGATGTTTTACCTTTTAAAAATAAAGAAAAGTGTGTGCACACCACACAATTCTGCCTGAAAGCTCAGGCATTGAAGTGGACCCAGAAGATGTGATTTCAAACAAGACTCACCTTTTCATCTTCCAGGTCCATGACTTGCTGAGGTCGCAGTTGCCTCTCGTCTTCTCCTTTGTCATCTTGGCTTCAGCTGCCTGGCATTTCCAGGAGCGGGCTGATGAGGAAAGAAGCAAGGTCAGTAACATCACTTGGGGATGTAATAAGACAGGATTCCCTCAAACGCAGTCAGTTCATCCCCCCAAGGTCTGGCCAGCGTGTTAGATATCCTGGAATCCTTCCGTTCCTCACGGTCTTCATCCTCCTGAATTCACAGACACAAGGACATCCACACCACAGCCTCATCTCCCCTTCTCTGTGGCATGGGAGCCGCTGACTGCAGACATAATCTGGGGATGTATGAGCTCATGTCTTCCTTTACCAGGAAGAGTGATTAAACACATGAGGCTAAACACCCAGCTCTACTACTTACTGTTTCTACCTTCAGCATATATCAGCCTTCCTGACCTTCAACTCCTCACAGAGTTAGTAGGATGTTTAAATGAGCTAATATGCCTAAGATGGTTAGAGCTATATAATTTATTGCTATTATTATTATTACCATAATTACAATGTAAATGTATGACCTGAAGCTACCCATGGTTGGACAAGGGCAGAAGGTAGGGAAGTTCCTCACCATTTGGCATCATTCTGCCTCCTTTCATTATATCCTTCCATCACCCAAGCATTTGGAAGCCTCATGCAACCTTCCCCCATAAGCACCCACTCAGAACTCATTCCCAAGGTAGCAGCACTGCCTGGATCCTCACTTCCACCCTTCCTTCACTCCCTTCAACACTCTGTCTTCTCACAGAGGGATCAATGCCCACGCCTTATTGCTTAGCATGCTGTCATTATCAGCAGGAGGACAAAGAAGACAGAACTCGTAGGATCCCTAAATAAACTAAAGGAAAGCCAATATTAAATAAGCCTTTGGTCCCCAAGGCAATGCTAGGACTTAGCATGACTTCCAGAACTCAGAAGGTCTGGGTCCTTTCCCCGATGCCATAGGATCAGACTGGAAGCTTAAATTCATCTGCTTTTTCAACTGAGAATTTTCCTCTCCATGGGTTTTTCAGATCGAGACTGACCTCACTTTCCAATCCACCCAGATCTAGTCACTCCACTCTCCTACACTAGAGCCTTCATGCAGTGTTCTAAACACATCCTGCCATGCTGTGCCAGTCCTCTGTTTCTTTACACGTACCTGAGTGACAGCATGTCACACTCGTTTGTACTTATTCATTTACCTGTCTCCTCCAGTAGATTGTGAGCTCCTTGAGATTGAGGACTATGTCTTGTTTTTCTTTGTATTCCCACTGTCCAAGACAATGGAAATTATAATCCCATGCCAAGTTGCATGGCTGCAAACGTAAGTGTTGTAGAAGTTTCAGAGATGAGAAAACAACCTAGAACACTCCATGGAGCCCTTTATTTGCACAAATTCCTCTCTCTTTGAGAAAAATACCCCCAACGTCCTCTGTTTACTTTTATAAGAGTTTTTTTTTCTACTTTTTCTGCCACAATACTCCAACCTGTCTAAAACCATCTGTATAATGGGCCAAGCCAATTGAATCTCACCTAAAGCTGCCCCCTGCCTTCCATAGTCACCGCAACTGTATGCGTCTGGACCCCTTCAGCTCTTACCTGGATCATGGCATCAGCCTCCCTATTGGGTCACACCACCCATCCTTCCTCCAATCCACTGTCCATAGTGCTGGCATAATGCTCTTTCTAAAAATTTAATTTGATCACAAGCCACATCCTCTTCCAGATAAAAAATATCTGAAGGATACCTATTGCCTAACAGATGTAATCCAAAGCTCATTGCATAGCCCAGAAGCTCCCTTTTGGCCCCTGCGACTTTTTCAGTTCCATCTCCTACTATCCCTACCCTATCCCTCCACCCTGCACTGTAGCCACAGAAAAACACAGGCCATTGCCTTCTGCTCCAGGGTTTCTATGTACCGGATCATTCCTTGTAGCTGGAAAATCAAGTCTTCCTCCTCGCATTTGGCTAATTTCTTCCCATTTTTCCAGCTCCAACTCAAGACACATCTCCTCTAAAAGTCTTCTGTGATTCCCTCCTAAAATAATCAATTATACCCTCTTCTCTATTCACTTAATACAATATATATGAGAAAGTACTCTGAATATTTGTTTGCTAGTCTGCCCCTCACTGTTTTGTAATTTCTTCAAGGGCAGGAACCATTTCTGATTGCTGTGAGTATTTCCTTCAGCATGAAGCCCAGTACCCAGAATAGAGTAGGAGCTATAACAAAAATATTTGATGAGTGAGTGAGTGAGGGACAGAGGATAAAGGTGCTGTTCTCTATATACAAAGGTGACACCACTACTACCCTATCAACAAACCATTCCTTGGGATATGTTTCCCAACCCTGGGATAGATTATATGGCTACATCCATACACCTCCATCCTTATTAGCTGGGACTGAATGATACCAGCATGGCAGAGTGAGGGCATTGAACAGGCTCTGCCTGGGGTCAAAGCCAATTGGCTCTACTCATGCATAAAATGCTGACCTTCACCACCGCATCAGCATCACTCACTCCCTAGGTGCGCCCATGCCCTAGCATAAGCCCAGCTTGCAGCATAGCCTGGCACTGGGACCTAGAAATCTAAGAACAAATTTTCTCCAACCTCCAGAAAAACTGAGATAGCACGTGTGCTATGTGTCAATGGATGGAAGTTTTCCTTCCTTTTTTCCTTCCTTCTTTCCTTCCTTCCTTCCTTCCATACAGAATAACAAACATGCTTCTAGTATAAAGTTAAACCTAACAACTTTAGAGGTTGATTAAACTCCTCAGCTTCACTCCCCTGCTAAACAACAGAAGCCTTCCATCTGCACACCAACCTCACAGAGGTTTCATCTCTTAATTACTATAACACAGCCTCACAGGTTAACATGTGCTTGATCTCAAAGGAGTGGCAATAACCATTCTGTTATTTATATCATTTGCATAGTTAAAAACAAATGTAGCGATTTCAAGAGTGAGACAAAGTCTTATTTAATGGGATAGAAGAACCACATCTCCCCCCTTCCCATACCTCTCCATCAAAATTTGACCTACCATCTACTACAATCTGAAATTCTAGAACAATAAATGTATGCCTTTGATTTTTTTTTCTGTTAAAATGCAGATGAAAGATAGAATAGATGATATAGCAAACCATATTCAATCATGTAGCCTTAGAATGAGTAAGTTCAAGCATGTGTCTAGGGCACTGGTGTTTGTTTTCAGGGAGTTAGAAGAGCGTAGCAGAGGCAATGACTTTGGCAGTAAGGTCCGTCCACCATTAACAAGGGAAAAGAGGAGTGAGGGTCCAATAAAGCAAGCCTCACCTTTTAAATCTGTACGCTCTGCCTGACTTTGATACCACTGTGAACAATCACATGGGAATAGGAGGTTGAGGTGTCTGACTGTACCTGGCATCCTATTTGATAGGATTGGAGGCCTGAAATTCCTGCCTCTGCATCACTAGCAACCTGAGAATGAGGCAGGATAAATTCCAAATCAGTGTTTCACTTTATACGGTGTGCACACTTCTGACAAGCTCAAGGTAAATCATTTTTTTATAAATCAAATCATAATATAGGTTTTCCAGGTAAGAACTGGTGAGGAGTCATCTCTAACAGTGAAGATGTCTCAATGATTTTGTATAAATGCATGCTATTATACATCATGCTTGCTTGCCAAGGGGTACACTCCCCATATAGTTTGTCTCTCTCTCTCTCTCAACATTTAGAATGCTATGACAGCCACGGATTTAATTTAGAAAATGCTTGCTCAGGTAGGCAAGTTTCTGCGGGAATGTCCTAATCATTTCAATATGCCTACATCAGATGCACAGGGTAAGTGTTATCACCTCCAGCCTGGTAAGCAATTTGCTTGCCTGACAAGTTAGCAGAGAAACAAGTAATCAGTCTCCTCTCATGGGAAATAGAAGAGCCTCCAGGAACTAGATAAAAGACTTGTTGTATCTACAGGCTCTTGTAGGCAGAACAACTTGCTAAAAAATGTATTTGAACAAAAACCTCACTTTCATTGAAATTGTCAAAAGAAATTCAAGAATCGTGATGATATTGTGTTATATGAGATTAGACACTCAAGTTGCTTCTAACGTGGGTTAACAATCTAAAGGATTTCTTGAGTAGAAACACATGCTTTATATCTCATCTATTTAACTGAGTTTACATGCAATGATGGTTAAGTATATTTTGCTAACAAAAATAATTTGCTTTTTTAAGGCTGTATCTGAGGGCAAAATGGATCACGCTCCCCAAAGAACTTGGAAATAAAGATGCCCACTGACAAACTAAATAAATCGACATTGAATAGCAGGAAAGACAAAGTCTATCAGATTCTTTACTGAAACATAATCAATGATGCTGACGGACCGGGACTTCCCCATGACCCACAGGAAATACTCGTCAAAACTATTTGCATCCTTTTGCTGTAAATCCTTCCTCGAAAATCTTCTGATTAATAATGCAGCTCAAGGCCTGGAAAGGGACCATCCAGGTGCAGGCAGGGATTCTCTCTCGTTATAAATAGTCACATTGGCGTTTCAGTTTATCCATCAATCTCATGGGAATTGAGTATCTATCACCTGCTATGTGATCAATTCTAGGTACACTGATAAAGCCAAGTGTGTGTGGCCAGTGGATCTACTCCTATATAATCACAGTAAGCCATCTTGTGGTATTATTCATAAGCAGTATCTATATAATGCTAAATGAGCTAGGTCACAGCGGTTCTTCTCACCCTGTGGGTCATATCCCACAGGAACTGTATTAAAGAGTTGCGGCATTAGGAAGGTTGAGAACCACTGAGCTAGGAGGTTCTATTTCACTTGTTTAGTGAAAACCCACTTGAAATTGTTATTCAAATGGTTGAATTGTTGCATCACTGGCAGAGACACAAGCCTAGACTTGAATAAGATCTTCAATAACACCTGAGGCTGAACAATTTTTAGTGCAACAGGCCCCTTTCAAAATCTGATAAAAAGCAGCCAGGTATGGTGGCTGTGATCACAGCACTTGGGAAGGCTGAGGCAAAGCAACCTTTGAACCCAGGAGTTTGAGATTGCAGTGAATTATAATGTCACGGCACTCTAGCCAAAGAAACAGAGTGAGACCCTGTCTCACAAAAAAAAAAAAAAAAAAAAAGGAGGTGGGGCGGCACCTGTGGCTCAAAAGAGTAGGGCGCCAGCCCTGTATGCTGGAGGTGGCAGGTTCAAACCCAGCCCCGGCCAAAAACTGCAAAAAAAAAAAAAAGAAAGAAAGAAAGAAAAAGGAAGTAAGGAAAGAAGGGAGGGAGAAAAAGGAATCTAATAAAAGCTATGGGTCTTCTCTGATAAAACTGCAGAATCATGAGATTTGGATTTGGGGTTGATACATGAATTCCATCTACAAAATGCTTTTTAAGAAGCCTAACCTCCTGTATACCCTTCATTTTATAGCTAGGGAAACTGATGCTCAGTGAAGGGAATGACTAATCCAAGGTTGTACAACTAGTTACCTGTAGAAGCAGAATAAGGTCTTTAACATCTTCAAATAAACAGTTATTTGACCAATTAGTTTTACAGCAAGGTATTTTGACATCAAGTAGACAAAGGGTGGGGAGCCTGAGACCTTAAGGTCATATGTGGCCTTCTAGGTCTATAAGTGCAGCCTTTTGACTGAATCCAAATTTTACAGAACAAATCCATTTATTGTTATTAATATGTTTTTTATCTTCTATATTTTTATTTTTTAAATGAATATTATTTAAAATATCAAAGAATAAAATAGGTTTAGACCAGTGGTTCTCAACCTGTGGGTCACAACCCCTTTGGGGGTCAAATGACCCTTTCACAGGGGTCACCTAAATACATTCTGCATATCAGATATTTACATTATGATTCATAATAGTAGCAAAATTACAGTTATGAAGTAGCAACGAAAATAATTTGATAGTTGAGGGTCACCACAACATGAGGAATTGTATTAAAGTGTCACAGCATTAGGAAGGTTGAGAACCACTGGTTTAGATGAGCATTAGTAAGAACTAACGTAGAACATTAGTAAGCCATAGAGGCTAAATTGATGGCTGTTATGCTCATGAATTAGTTCTAACTTTCCCCACCTGCCTGGTGCCACTACTGCAGGAGGCTGGTTGGTGAGACTTTATCAGGATAAATACTCAAGTCTGTTATTAGCTTTTGACTTGTTTGTTCACCTTAAAAACTATGAAAAAATATTTAGTATTTGACAGCCTTCAGAATGGAGAAGATTGTTGCATGTTTTGAATCTGACAAAGGCCTGATAACTAGAATCTACAGAGAACTCAAATTAAACAATAAGAAAAGTGGAAACGACTATCTCTAAGTGGGCAAGAGATTTGAAAATTTCTCTGAGGATGATAGATGATTGGCCAACAAACACATGAAAAAATGCTCATCATCTTTAATCATCAGAGAAATGCAAATCAAAACCATTCTAAGATATCACCTAACCCCAGCAAGATTAGCCCACATCACAAAATCCCAAAACACCAGATGCTGGTATGGATGGGAAGAGAAGGGAACACTTCTACACTGCTGGTGGGATTGCAAACTAATATAGCCTTTTTGGAGAGAAGTATGGAGAATCCTCAAAGTTCTAAAAGTCGACCTTCCATTTGACCTTCCATTTAACCCATTACTAGGTATCTTACTCAGAAGAAAAAAATCATTTTATCACAAAGACATTTGCACTAGAATGTTTATTGCAGCTCGATTCATAATTGCCAAGTACTGGAAGCAACCTAAGTGCCCATCAACCTATGAATGGATCAACAAACTGTGGTATATATGTGTGTGTGTGTATATACCATGGAATATTATTCAGCCATTTAAAAGATGGAGACATTACATCTTTTACATTTACCTGGATGGAGTTGAAATATATTCTTCTTTAAAGTGTCACAAGAATGGAAAGATGAATATCCAATTGTACTCCATACTAATATTAAATCAATATATAAACAATTACATGCTCATAAGAACAATACAACACTAATATAGTCCAGTTTAGGGGTAGAGGGAAAAGGGAGGGGGAAGGGAAGGACTTTTGGCAGGAGGGCAGGCATGAGGTGGGATCTCACCTAATGAGCACTTTGTGAGGGTGTATAACACGCCCCCGGGGTGAGGGGCTCTTCTACAAATGGAACTTTACCCTGAAGTGAGAACAATGTAACCTAACATTGTACCCTCATATTAATTTGATTTACTTTAAAGAAATTTAACAAAATTTAAAAAAAATAAAAACATTCAGTATCTGATCCAAGCCATCAGACCTGAAAAGGTGCCCAACCCAGTGGGTGGCTATTTCTCAAATGAAAGGTCTCACATATTTACTACTGAATCAGTTTATTGGTGCAAAGCATATAAACAAAGAGAAAAATCATTTTTCCAATGAAATGCGACTGTCCAGAGAGTCGTGACATTTTCAGCTTGATGTGCTAAGATGACAGTGACCCTGATACAACATAAATACGTGTGCCATCTCATGGGCCATTCCTCACAGACCCAGCTCGGTTCTCCAATGTCTCCCCTTTGAGTTGTTCCTAATTTTATTATCAGTTTTCCTTTATTCAACTGGAGAATGGGATGAGCTTGCTTTGGTTTCTTGACCAGAAATCGCTTGATTCTGAAGGTTTGGTGAGAGGACATGGTGTGAAACAGAGTCAATCACACACACCACGATGGCAGACAAAGGGAGAGAAGGGTCCCCTTTGGTGGATGGCATTCGAATGCACCATCAGATTTCATTTTAGTTTCTTCCTCAGACACAATTAGAAACCAGAAGTCTCAAAAGTCTGCGGAAAGAACCCAAGCCCGAACATGTCCTCAGAAGTTGACTCCTGACAAAAAAGGAATAAGAATCCCAAAAGTAAAGACCATTTGGGTGGGAGCATTTCACAACTCTGAACAGAATTTTTTGTAATGTAGAAGCTTATATGAGAAAATGGTTCTTGCAAGGGAATCGGCTCAGATAGGTCATAAGGTTTATTTTAGAGCTGAACTTAGCAGTATGATGCTGGCATGTGGGCTTTTTAGAGTTTCCCTTTTTTCTTGGTGGGTGCTTCATTTGATGACACTAAATGTTCATCTCAAGCAGGTGGCTGGATGGAATAAAACTAATTGGCCTGATGTTGGGGAAAACCAGACATGTTAAGACTAAAATTCAGACTGTGTCTGTGTGTGTTATTGGCTTGAATTACATGAGTGTTCTAACAAGGGGTGAAAATGGATGACTTTTCATGAAATATGCTGTATTTTATCACAGAAAACACAATCAGTGATACCAAATACAAGTATAATGTTCGCTGGTTAAACCAGCACAATCCTGCTTCTCCCAATTTATTGCTTAGCAATTGAATTTACCTGGAGTCAGGCTGTGGGTGGAGGTCTTGCAAGGAACGATGCAACATTGCCACCACGTGGTTCTCAGCTGAAAATGGCTGAGGCAGAAATAATCACCCAGTAAAGAGGCATGCACTTCTTCCCCCGCCTCCCTGCACGCTTCACCTTTGCATTTTCAGCTTAGCAGTCAACTGGTAGAGAAGAATCAAGGCCAATTCCCAGAAGGATACAAGGCACAATGGTAGCTGGGTAGTCAGGTTCATCCTCCTGAACGGCCATTCTTACTTCTCATTCAATTCATTCTGTTGCCCACAGACCCTGTCCTTTTCTTGTGAGCAGCTATTATATGACTCCCGCTTAATGAGCCTCCAGGCCATTCCTGAATCTCAGCTGTGGCCATTTAAGTGTGAACCAGAAATCTAAACCATAGGTTCTACTCTCCTGATTCTCCAAGTTTCGAAAGCCCACATGCAACCATTAGGGACCAAATCCTATCCTGGTCTTTAAGAGGAAAAAAATAAAGAGGAAAAGGGTGAAAAATACAGAAAACTCTAGTGATAACCACTCCAGCAGCTGACCTGTCTGTTCTTTGAACTTTTTATCTCTTTATTAATCATGTAGGAGGGGTAGTTAGTGTAAATATTAGAGTCTGACAAGCCAACTATAACTTATAGAGGGAAAAAAAGAATTTTCTACATGAATCAAAGACATATGTCAGTGAACTTGTGTATCCGCAAAGAACAATCCTCAAAATTTGCTTGAGTGTACTTTCTGACTTCCAGCAGCATTACTCATAATCAGGCAGTGAAAGACTTGAGCATATACAGACAGTCCCTGAGTTACAAACATCTGACTGGTATGTGACTTGCACTTACAAATGGAGGCTATTGCAGGTGACAGGGACCACATACTTGTTCCAACTTACATACAAATACAACCTACAGACCAACAGGTTGTCTTGTTTGTAACCCAGGGACTGCCCATACTATGGGTCCAGCACTGGATTGTGTGTTTGGGGTAATATGCAACAGACCTAGCCGCAGAGATCAGCTGCTCACCACCCAGGAGGGAAGACATTAAACATTTAAATATATAGCAATGAGATCTCTTCTACAAAGTATCAAAGGTAACTGTTGGATCCCTCTGGAAGATTTTCTTACCTCCCCCTGGAGGCAGCAGTGTATGGGTCTCAGTCAGAGCTCAGAGCATGGGTCTTAAGTCAGATCTAGGTTGAAGTCCAACCTTCATACCCATTGGGCAGGTACATTTACCTCTTGCAGCCTCAGTCTTCTTACAAATATAACTAATACATAATTCTCTGCTTCATGAGACTATATGTACTAAGAGGATTATATGTGACAGTGCCTGAAAAGATGTCCGAGTTCCTGGCACAGAAATAATAAATGGTAGCAGCCTCCTCCTCCCCTTTTAACCATCATACGTTTGATGCCAAGGCAGTGACAAGTCCCCTCACAGCTTCACCTTTGAGCTGGTATGCACAGTACTTACATCTTAGACTGAATACTGGATTTATTACCACCCAAGAAAAATCTGGTTACCCTATGTTTTAGGGCATACCCTTACTTTTTATTTTTTTCCATGAAATCATAACAGTGTACATTAGTGCATTTATGGGGTACAATGTGCTGATTTGATTTACAATTTAGAATGCTTACATCAAACTGGTTAACATGACCTTCACCTCACTTATTTGTTGTGTTAAGACATTTGTACTCTACTCTTAATAGTTTTGGCATGTCCCCTCGCTTTATGCATACTAGGTGAGATCCCACCAAATACCCTCCCGCCTCCCGACCTCCGACCTCCCCTCCCCTCTCCCACCTCTTCCTTCTTTCTTTCTGTACTATGCGTTTATTTAACCATTCTTATGAATGTATAGGTGATTATATATTGGTTTATAATAGTACTGAGTACATTGGATACTTTTTCTTCCATTCTTGAGATACTTTACTAAGAAGAATATGTTCCGGCTCCATCCAGGTAAACATAAAAGATGTGAAGTCTCCATCTTTTTTTGGCTGCATAATACTCCATGGTATATATATATACATATATATATATACACATATATATATATGCCACAATTTGTTAATCCATTCATGAGTTGATGGGCACTTGGCTGCTTCCATGATTCGGCAATTATAAATTGGGCTGCAATAAATATTCTGGTGCAAATATCTTTATTGTAAAATCTGGAAATAATCAACATTACTAAAATGTCCAGGGTGGTGCCTGTGGCTCAGTGAGTAGGGTGCTGGCCCCATATACCGAGGGTGGTGGGTTCGTACCTGGTCCCAGCCAAACTACAACAAAACAATAGCCCAGCATTGTGGCAGGTGCCCATAGTCCCAGCTACCTGGGAGGCTGAGGCAAGAGAATCACCTAGGCCGGAGAGCTGAAGGTTGCTGTGAGCTGTGACACTATGGCACTCTATTGAGGGTGACAAAATAAGACTCAATGTCTAAAAAATAAATAAAATGTCCATACTACCCAATGCAATCTGCAGATTTAATGCAATACCTACTAAAGCACCATCATCATCCCTTAAAGATCTAAGGAAAAAATAGTACTTTGCTTTATATGGAATCAGAAAAAAAAAACCTTAAATAGCCAATTCATTACTCAGAAATAAAATCAAATCAGGACGCATCATGTTACCAGACTTCATTTTATACTATAAATCTATAGTGATCAAAACAGCATGGTACTGGCACAAAAATAGAAAGGTAGATATATGGAACAGAATAGAGAACCAAGAGATGAACCCAGCCACTTATCATTTGATCTTGGATAAGCCTATCAGAAGCATTGGGGGAAAGATTCCCTATTTAACAAGTGGTAGTGGGTGAACTGGCTGGTGATTTGTAGAAGACTAGAACTGGACCCTTACCTTTCACCATTAACAAAAATTGATTCTCACTGGATAAAATATTTAAACTTAAGACATAAAACTTCAAAAATATGAGAAGAGAGTGCAGGGAAGATGCTTGAAGAAATTGGCCTGGAAGAAATTTATTAGAAGGACCCCCCTGGCAATTCAAGCATCACCAAAAATATATTACTGGGATATTTAAACAAATTGAAATAAAAATTTTAAAGAGATTTTTGGCTGACCATGCAAGATTTTATGAGAACACAACATAATGTACTCATAGATGTGTAAACACACACAGAGAGAGATCTTATAGCTTTTGAGTTTTAGTCATGAGATTGTAAAACATACAAAATCATTGGTTTATAAAAAACAGATTCAAGTTATTTCTCTGACAAAATATGATAAGGTATCAAGATATTTTAAACAGGCAATCTTATAGAGGTCATGAACAACATTGTGAGTAAGGCAGTTTGGATCAATTGCCAGCATAATAGATTAAATAAAGAATACTTAACTGTGAAAATGTGACTGCATTACGTGGGGAGGCCCAAGAGATAAGAGTTATTCTATCAAAGTTTGTAACTATTTCTTCATCCCTGAATATAAAACTATAAACTATTACAAACTAAAGTCTGTAACTATTTCTTCATCCCTGAATATAAAAACACTATATTATCACTCCTCTTAGTATAGGGAGGATTTTTTTTTAATAGAGACAGAGTCTCACTTTGTTGCCCTCAGTAGAGTGCCCTGGCGTCACACAGCTCAAAGCAACCTCCAGCTCCTGGGCTTAGGTGATTCTCCTGCCTCAGCCTCCTGAGTAGCTGGGACTACAGGCCCTTGCCACAACGCCTGGCTATTTTTTTTGTTGCAGTTTGGCTGGGGCTAGGTGTGAACCTGCCACCCTTGGTATATGGGGCCAGCGCCCTATTCCCTGAGCCACAAGTGCCGCCCGAGGGGAGGATGTCTTTACATGGGAATTCCATCTTTGCAAAGAAGCAGCATGCAGGTCAAAATGATTTTATTTTATAACTGCTGAGGTTTGCAAGTGTTTTACTTAGTCATTAGGCCAGAATAGCTGAGGAGTTATCTTAGAAAAGGATAAAGAGGAAGAATGGTAAGAAAGTGAGAGGAAAGCTCTGGAGAGTAAAGAGTTTCAGTTAGCTCTGTGACAGTACTTTGTAGTGAGGAAATTTTTGAGTCCTGAATGATTCTCTTATTTGACAATGGGTCCCTGAAAGTATCCTGGCTGCCTTGGAATCTTGACAGCCCATTTTGTGGGTGCTCTGGTTTAATGTCAAATACATGAAAGGCAATTAAATGTAAGTACTATATATGAAATAACCAAATAAATTCAAGCACAGAAAATAAAGTATATACTTACCAAGAAGGATGATAAGCCACCTTCTCCACCTGAAGGGAAAAGGGAAGCTCACTTCACTTGCTCTTCATAGTTCATTGGCAGTAGTAAGATTTTAGGGAGCTGGCAAACTCTGATTGCTGAGTGATGGACATAAGTAAAACTAGTCTTAGAATTGCAGCAGGTTGTTTCAGTAGCCATTTGATAAAAATTGTTTCAGGTTACAGCAGGCAGTTTTAGCAGCCAGGTTGCACAGAATTCCATTCTTTTGAGCAATGTTATGTGCCCTGCCCTTCAACCTTTTGACTGTTTGCTTGAGTATGTTGAGAATGATCCAATTTGTATGATCAATTTTTACCGTTGTTTAAGAGTGTGTTAATTTCCACAAATTTTAGTTTCTGAGGTTCCTTTGTTATTGATTGCTACTATCATCCTATTGTGGTCAGAAAAGATACTTTGTATGATATCTACATTTTTAAATTTATTTAGACATTTTGTATCCTAACATATGGTCAAATTTGAAGAGTATTTCAAGTATACTTGAGAAGAATATTTTTACTATTATCAGTTACAATATTTTATATGCCTATTGGGTGTATTTGGTTTATAGGGTTTTTACATCTTCCCCTTATTGATCTTCTACCTAAAAGTTCTATACATTATTGAAGATAAAGTATTGAAATCTCCAAGCATTGTTGTAGAACTACATGTTTCTCTTTTTAATTTTGTCAATAATCACCTCATATATTTGAGGGTTCCATTATGCATATGAGGCTGGACAGTTAAGTTCATGAACTCTTCTTAGAAAAAGTGCTACATACCTCATTGCTGAGTATCACTACAATCACCTTCAAGGTATTCCCCTTAGAAAGTTTTGCACCAGTGCTAATCCCTACTCTGCCCTTCAAAGCAGTTTTGGAATTCTTTTTCTGAAATGGCCATCAAAGCTGTTGTCACATGAGGTCTGACGTGAAGTTTGTGAACTTATTCTATAAAAAAATGCTACATAGACAGCATATGATGAATCACTTGGAGTATTTTTATTTTTAAAATTTAAAAAATTGATATATAATTGTGAATATTTATGAAGTATATATGATATTTTAATAAATGCACACAAGGTGTAATGACCAAATCAGGGAATTTAGGATATCTATCATGTCAAATATTCATCATTTCTCTGTGTTAGGATCCTTTCAAATATTCTCTTACAGCTGTTTTGAAATATAAGTTCATATCTATATTTTTAAATTTATTGAGACATTTTGTATCCTAACATATGGTCGAACTTGAAGAATATTTCAAGTATACTTGAGAAGAATATGTATTTTTACTATTATCAGTTACAACGTTGACCGTTGTAATGGTCATCTAGTATAGTCACTCTACTGTGCCCCTTACCACCAGAACTTACTCCTGTTCAACTGTGCATTTGCACATATTAATCAATTTCTCTTCATCTCTCCCCCTTTCTAGCTTCTGGTAACTATTATTCTACTTTATACATCCATAAAATCAACTTTCAGCTTCCACATGTGAGAACATGTGATTGAATAATTTTTGTTAAACCATACTACAAATCAGTGCGTCTTAACTGGTGAATGTAACCCACTTATATTTAAGTGATTATTGATATGGAAAAGTTCATTTCTGTCCTTTTCTTGTTTTCTATATTGCTTATATCATTTTTGCTCCTTAATTCCTCCAATTCTTCTTTGTATTTTCTTCATATTATACCATTTTGATGCCATCTTCATTTCCTTTTTTTGGTCTTATTTTATTTTAAATTTTATCAATTTTATTATTTTAGTTTGTTTTTTACCTTGGGAATTATAATTAAGTAGATAGCCAAGCATACAAATCTGAAGAAAATCAGGGCTAGAGAAATAAATTTGAGAATAATTGGTGTATATAGTATGTCTTAAAAGTCAGCCCTAACATCACCATGCATAAAGGAAGTTGGGAAATTATAGCTAATTGTACCCTTATTTAAAAAATATTCATTATGCAATTTCACAAAATGTTAACAAAATATTCTGTATATGTTGGCCACCTCTTTGTTAAATTTTTTAATGAATATTTTGTAAATAAAGATACATTTAGGTACAATTTCTCATTTTTCTCTATGTATGGTGTCTTTAGGTAAAGGAGTTTGGCACGATGAATGAAGAGACTTGCCATAGGTTATGTGTATAGAGGACTGAGGAGCTTTGATGGAGGCCTGCCAAGCCAACCTCGAGTCAGAATTTATTATCATAAAACAGGAAAAATTGTTTAAAAACTACTTATCAAGAATGGAAAAATAAATATCTAATGTACTCCATACTGAAATGAAATCAGTATATAAACAGTTACATGCTCGTAAGAACAATAAAATACTAGTCTAGTTTAAGGGTAGAAGGAAGCGGGAGAGGGGAGGGGAGAGAACGTTTGGCAGAAGGAGGGAGGGCATGATGTGGGATCTCACCTAATGTGCACATTATGAGGGTATATAACATGCCCCCTGGGTGAGGGGCTCTTCTATAAATGGAACTTTATCCTGGCAGGGAGAACAATGTAACCTAAAAATTGTATCCTCATATTAATTTGAAAAAAAATTACTTTTCAAAAAATCAGTAAAAGGAAGGACATGAAAAACAGCAGACAATATGTCTCCTATTTATTTTTGTAAAACCACAGACCATAAGCAAGTTCTTGCCTCTGACATCAAGTGACCTTTGGAGGCTAGAGAATCTTTACCATAATCCTTTGACCTGGTAGTGTGATGCATCATGAACTCTCTCTCTCCTAGAGACTAGCTTTCTGGCTTCCTGCACGTACATATCTTATATGCTGTTCTCGTAACTCTTCAAGTCTCTTAGAAAGAAAACAAGTTTGTGCCAAAGGTCAGGGTATGCAGAAAACAGGTTTAAGTGAAAACATCTTCGGAGGGGGGATCAGGTCACAGATTCTCATACATTTAGGGCCAACTTTTGGGATATCGTGCATGGAATTTAGAGCTGTGGGATGAGATGGTGCATTTTTGGAAAGCAATATAGCCACATAAGAGAAAATGCAGGTGCAACCCCTGAGAACTTTAAAACGCAACACCTCCCTATTGATGGACAATTTGTATTTACCGTTTATATCTTGTGAATATGTGACATAACTGCCACTTGGGTATCTTCATTGGTCCTCATTGCTGAAGGCAAAAATGCTTTCCTATGTTAGCTGAATATTAGAATGGGATGAATTCTATTTTCCATTTTTAAGGTTCTCTTTCAATATATCCTTTTTCTTAAATTCACTACCCATTGATTAAATATATATATATATACTTTTTCAATTTACCTCCTTAATTTTCTCCTTGTGGATTATATCTTTCTAGAAAAAAACAAGTTCTGTATTTGCATTTGGTAATTCATTAGATGGGGTTAATGAGGAAAACAATTTGTGTTAATGAAATCAAAGGCATGAATTTAACCATATATGTAATACATGTGAACTCCATGTTTTGTTCTTTGGCTGCAGCTTGCACTACTGACTTGACAAAGTTGTTCTCAAAAGCCAATCTTTAATTGCAAAAGTTGAGGGAGAAAGTGTGGGGATGATTCTCATGGAGCAATAATTCTGAATTCACATTTTGTTGAAGGAAGGCCAGTATTGCAATACCCTTATATCTCAGTGATACTACATTCCAACCTTTAAAACATAGCTCCTTGTTTGTAGGAGGCAGTGGGTTATGAATAACTATACATGCCTACACTAAAAGCTTAAAAACATGTAATAATAGATGCTAATTGAATGTAGTTTGCCAGTTGCTTTTTGCCTGATGTCTAATTCCTGTTATTTACTGTATGCAGCCTGACTCCCACAATGGCTTGTCACATGAAAAGCATATTTCTTACTGCTTAACTCTTGATATCTGAGAATCAGAGCACCAGTAAGTTGATATTCTGAAATCCCTATTTAAAAAAAGAAAAATAGGGAAGGTCAGATGCAGGGCTTAACAGTGAAGCAGAAGCGTTTCCAAGCATAGTTGCAATATGATTAGAGCAGTATGAATTATATAACTCCTAAAATTTGAATGGGGCCTTTGGAGAAAAACTTTGTCTTCCTTGTACTATGCCCTTCACCATGCCTTCTGTCTTTGCCTAACTTAATAGAAACTGGAAAACATATTTGCTAAACCCCTATAAAATTGAGTTCCTAATGACCTAGTCATGACAACTCCATCATTGCCTAAACATATGTTATATGTAGTCCTCTTGGGAACCCAAGTATTTGTTAAAGGCTCCCACTTTAGTTTTCAGTGGAATTTTAAGAGCCTTCATAGAGAAGATGTTCCCATGCTATTCTCAGGGTTAGGAGGGGGCTCAGGTGTGGCCTCAGATCCCTAGTTTACTAGTGGAAAAAGTGGTGAGTGAGTGATGATACTCATATTAGCACTTCTTAGCCTGGGTTTCATTGATGGTCTGTGGGGAGTCTCTGAACCTTCAAAACCTGTGAATGCAAAATATGGTATGTATGTATATTTTTATCCAGGGGAGAGGTTTATAGCACTCATCAGGTATTCATAAAACTGCATAACTTCTTTTGTACCTTTTAAAGCCCTTGCCTTAATTGATCTGTTAGGTAAATCCAGATTTTCCTCTATCTACTCTTTAAATGTCATTAAAATACTGTAAAAATAAATTAGCATTTTAAGAAGAAGAAATATTCTCAACTGGCAATAAAACCCATAACTTTTTTTCTACTCTATCACAGTGAGAACTGATCACTACAACCCAACTGTTAAGATAACTGCTAGCCCATAAAATCTACCATATTAAATGGCATATAAAGTCCATTGAAAAAGAATGCTGCCCTTAGCTAAATGGTTGCTGGACTCTCACTGCTATTAAGGGACTCCAGAACAAATTACATGGTAGGGATAAAAGAATGAATGTTTCAGTGGTTTACTGCCAAGTACTGTGCTATATATTTTTCATAAATTAAACCAAATTTTCATAACCATCTTCTGAGGTAAATATTTATATCCTATTAGAGCAATAAGCAGGTTATGGGTTTTAGTGCCAGTTGATATCCTATTGATATCCTAATTCCTGAAACTTAGAATAGTGAAATGATTTGCTAACGGTTTTGGTCAAGTGTCAGAGCTGAAATTGAATACTCATATTTCTGCCTTTGCCTGGGGTCTTATGGTAGCCTGGTACCAAGTGTAGGGAGAGCATCCCAGAGGGATGCTTGAGCCAGATTTTGGTCTTTGTACCTGAAAAATAATTTACTTTTCATACCTTTAAGAGCTGAGTAGTCTGTGCTCTGGGTTGACTCAGTTGCTTTAGCAAATGCAAGTCCTATTGCTGGGGAGGCCACTGTTCTGTCCCTTTGAACAACTATAAGTCTTGATTCTGTTTGTTTTCCAAACAATGCTGGCATTAGCTTACATTGAAAGCACCTCCTCAGAATTTTGAGGTGCTGCACAAACACCTAAGAGAGAGCATTATCTAAAGCCATATGAAAGGACTGGAATTTGGTGAAAAAAAAATCACAATCATAACACCTTTTGCTCCCACAGAAAACAGAACTTTTTCTTTGGGAAGGAAGCAAGCAAACATTCCTTTCCAGAATGATGATGATAATCCTTAAAAGGACAATGCTAGGAGTTCAGCTCTTGACTTTTTTTCTCTTTGAATCTAATGCCATAACTGAGAGGAAACAGGCTTCCTGATGCATATTCTTGAAAGCACTGGAAGGAGAACTTGTGTTCCTGTTACATAGTGGATCCATATGGGCTTCACTCACAAGCTAATAAGCATGGTCTTTTAAAGCGCGGTCGGTAGCATCCCTGTCATTAGAATCACCTTAATGTTTATATAAAGCACAGATTCCTAGACTCCACTTACTGACTCAGAAGCTCTTAGATTGGGAGGATGGGGCTCAGCAACACACCTTTTTTTCTACCCCTTTGGAGAATATGTACATTAAAGTCTGATTATCACTACAGTGGAAGTACAAGCCCATGATAAACTGAGTTAGACTAATTTTGTTATAATAGCTTTTTGCTAAAATGAATTCAATAACTACTTAAATTTAGAGAGAAAGCCAAGTTAAATACAGCTTTTCCATAGTGAATTTGCACATGAAAATAAGTTGAAAATATTGTGAATAGGAGCTTTACTCTCTTCAAAAGTTTGAAGGGCTGGTTGAAATATTCTGTAATACTCCAGAGGTCAGAATTAGTATCGGATCTTAAAACAAGAAGGGGCAGACTGATCTGAAGTTAGGCTGGTCTAACTTTAAAATAAGAAGGAGACACAGGATCTGAAGTTAGGCTGGTCTATCTGGGTTGAGGCAGACACAGAGGCCAGGAGGAAGTTTATAGTGCAATTTGGCAGGGCAGGTTACCCCCAGATATGAAAACATATAGCATGATGTGTGAGCCTAGGCCAGTAATTTACTCTGTGTGTTTCTGTGTCTGAGAAGAGGTGGAGTGGAGCAATTGGAATGCAAATTCAGGAGTAAACAATACAGTAAACGACCTCTAATGTGATCAGGACTAGAATTAGCTAATCAGGAAATCAATTGCATCAGGAAATCTTAAAGATACTTATCTAAATATATCATTTTAACTTAAAATATTCATTGAAAAGTTACACTTTTTATTCTCTATCAGATGTTGTGCTCACAAATATCCTTATTATTAGTCATATTTCTTATTTTCTTTCTGAAGGTATGAATCTTCTATTGTCCCCAATGTATTGAACCCCGCAGCTTGCATTACTTATTTGATGATTATAAAAGAGCAATTTTGTTTGCAGTCCAGAGCTAAACTTCTGTGGGGTTTAGAATTAGATGATAATTCTAATAGGGAAAGTATTCTACCCTCTGTTTATTGCTTTGTCCCAAGGAGAAAATAATGTATCCATGGAAAAATATAATTACATTTTATTTTGTTGTTTATGGAATGCAAAGGGATATATTTTTCCATAACTTATCTGTGAAAGAATATATATCTTGGGAAGAATAGATAAATAATTAAGCAAGTAAGTAGGCAGGGTTTTCATATGAAGGGAGTTTAAACAGGAAACTTACAACATTTCTCATTTTCCGTTAATGAAACTGAGTGACCTTGGACTATCTGGTTGCAAACAGTAGTCATAACTTGCTAGCCTCCTCAGTTCTTGGGAAAAGAATATGTCGATTTATGATAATATAGAATGTTAACTCATATCAGATGAATTGGACTCCAGAACCCAAAGAGATTGATGACCTAGCATTGGAAGATTTTGAATAACATGAATGTTGAGGGTTGATAATGGGACAAGAATTCAACCTAGGTATTTTAATCTCTTCTAATCAGGCCTTTACCTTTCAATTTTTGAGATATTGCATCCAAGATAATTTTTTTTAATTGATTGGTTCAGGTTCATTGAGGGTACAAAGAATTAGGATACACTGTTTGCATTTGTTAGATAAAATCCCTCTTATAATTGTATCCCACCTCGATAAATTTTTAAATAGTGTCAGGAAGATATTATGTTTAAACTTAATTTTAAATATTTATCAAAGCAAGATAGACTCACGGTTTAAAAATTCAACTTGTAATACAATGCACATATATAAGAACAGCTGTCCTCCTACCTGTGCTCACTGCTTTGGATTCATATTCCTTCTGTTATTCCTATTCCACTAGGTATGGCTAAATAAATTTTCAGTATTTATAGTATGGCAATGTAGATATTATGAACTATATAAGATATATATGATTATATTTTCTTTATTTAAATTGCAGGTTAATGTGAGGGTTAACAATATTTGCATTTCTTTAGTTTCTTAATTATTTCAGGTGAATTTGAGGGTACAAAAATTAGGCTATAATATTTGCATTTGTTAAGTAGAGTCCCTCTTGTAATTATATCCTGCTCCCAAAAGGTGTGCCAATACCCTTACATTGTGTCCATTAAGTGGGATCACATCAATCCCCTCCCTTCCTCCTCTCACCCCTTCTTCATACCTCTTATCCCTAACTTAAAATAAATTGAGTTTTCCTCCTTTGTAGGCATGTATTATATCATCTCCTGGCTTCATATTAGTATCTAAATACATTGGATTCAATTCTTGAGATACTTACTAAGAAAAATGTGTTTCAGCTTCATTCAGGTTAATGCAAAAGATGTAAAGTCTTCATATATTTTATGGCTGCATACTATTCCATGGTATACACATACCACAATTTGTTAATCCATTCCTGGGTTGATGGGCCTTTAAGTTGTTTCCATATCTTGGCGATTGTAATTGAGCTGTGATAAACAATCTCGTGCTAATGTTGTTATTAAAGAATGATTTTTTTTTCTTCTGGGTAGATGCCTAGTAATGTGATTGTGGGATCAAATGGGAGGTCTAATTTGAGATCTTTGAGGATTCTCCATACTTCTTTCCATAGAGGCTGCATTAGTTTGAAGTCCCACCAACAGTGCAAAAGTGTTCCCTTCTCTCCACATCTGTGCCAACACTGCAGCTTTGGGACTTTGTGATATGGGCTATTTTCACTGGGGTTAGGTGATATCTCAGTGTGGTTTTGATTTATATTTCTCTGATGAGGGATGAAGAGGACCACTGAAGTCTTCACAAAATCTTTCCCAAGGCTGACAGCTCAAGATTTTTCCCCACATTTTCATCTAGGATTTTTATAGTATCTGCCTTAGATTTAAATATTTTATCCACCTTGAGTCAATTTTTGAGAGTGGTGAAAGGTGCAGGTCCAATTTCAGGCTTTTACATGTGGTTATCCTGTTTTCCCAGCACCATTTATTGAATAGGGATTCTTTTCTTCAATATATGCTTTTGTTGGATTTATCAAAGATCAGATGGCTGTAAGAGACTGGTTTCTTCTCTTGGTTTTCTATTTTGTTCCATAAGTCTAGGTCTCTATTTTTGTGCCAACACCATGCTGTTTTGATTATTGTGAACTTGTAATATAACCTGAAGTCTGGTAGAGTGATGCCTCCAGCTTTATTTTTATTAAGAATTACCTTGGCTATATGGGTTTTTTTCCATATGAAACAAGGAAATATTTTTTCTGGTTCTTCAGAGTATGATGTTGGTATTTTAATGAGGATTGTGCTGAATCTGTAGATTTCTTTGGGAAGTGTAAACATATTAACAATGTTGATTCTTCCCAGCCAAGAGTGTGGTATATTCTTCCATTTGTTAATGTGTTAAGTTATTTATTTCTTAGAGTTTCATAATTGTCTTTGTAGAAATTCTGCACCTCCTTTGATAGGTATATTGTGGTTGAATCTCTGGGGTTCTCTAAATATAAGATCATATAATTGGCAAGGAGAATATGACCTCCTTTGTTCCCATTTGAATGGCCTTGATATTCTTTTGCCTAATTTCATGGGGTAGAATTTAAAACACTATATTGAATAGTAAAGGTGATAGAGGACATCTTTGGTTCCAGTTCTATGTGGAAAAGTGTTCAGTTTTGCTCTATTTACTGTGACATTAGCTGTGGGTTTGTCATAGGTAGCTTCAATCAGTTTAAGAAATGTGCCACCTTGGGGGTGGTGCCTGTGGCTCAAAGGAGTAGGGAGCCAGCCCCATATATATTCTTAACTATTCTTATTAGAAAAGTATGATGAATTTTATCAAATACTTTTTCTGGATCTATTAAGAGGATCATATGGTCTTTGTTTTTGCTTCTATTGACACTGTTAATTATAGTTAGATTTGCATAAGTTAAATCAGCTTAGCATCCTTGGTATGAAGCCTACTTAATTGTCATGTATAATTTTTTTAGTGTGTAGCTGTAATCTGTTGGCTAAGATTTTATTGAGTATTTTTGCATCATTATTCATTACTGAAATTGGTTTGTAGTTATCCTTTTTAGTTGAGTCCTTTCCTGCTTTTGGCATCAGGGTGATGTTTGCTTCATAGAATGTGTTGGAAAAGGTTTTTTCCTTCTCAATGTTTTGGAATAGATGCTACAGTATTAGGATAAGTTCTTATTTGTTGGTTTGATAGAATTCTGCTGAGAAGCCATCTGGACCAGGGCATTTTTTATGTTGTTGTTTTTGGACGCTTTTTCATTATTTCTTCAATTTCAATGTTTGATATTGGTCTGCTCAAGAGATCAATTTTTTTCCTGGTTAAATCTAAGGAGGTGATGTGATTCTGGATAATCATCCATTTCTTCCACATTGTCAAATTTGTGGGCATAGAGTTTCATGTAGTAGTCATATTGAATCTCTTGTATCTCTGTGTTATCTGTTATTTCCTATTTTTTATTTCTGATTGAGGCTATTAGAGATTTTACTTACCTATTCCTAATTAATCTGGTCAAATATTTATCAATTTTATTTATTTATTTATTTATTTATTTTTGTGAGACAGAGTCTCACTTGTTGTCTGTGGTTGAGTGTTGTGGCATCATAGCTCACAGCAACCTCAAACTCCTGGGCTTAAGCAATTCTCTTGCCTCAACCTCCCAAGTAGCTGGGACTACAGGCAACTGCCACAACGTCCAGCTATTTTTAGAGATGAAGTCTTGCCCTGACTCAGGCTGGTCTCAAACCTGCGAACTCAAGCAATCCACCCACCTCTGCCTCCAAGTGCTCGGATTATAGGCATGAGCCACTGCGACTGGTACTCAACTTTGTTTATCTTTTTGAAGAACCAACTTTTTGTTTCATTATTTTTTTTTTGACGATTCTTTTGTTTTCAATTCCTTTTATTGTTGATTTGATTTTGGTTATTTGTTTTCTTCTGTTAGGTTTGGGATTGGATATTTCTTCCTTTTCCATATCCTTAAAATGATTCATTAGGTTGTTGATGTGCTCCCTTTTTTTCTTCAGATACAGGCATCTAATGCAATAAATTTCCTTCTTAGGACTGCTTTTCCAGTATCTCACAGGTATTGGTAACTTGTAGTTTCATTGTTGTTATATTTGAGGAATTTAATAATTTCGTCTTTTATCTCTTCTCTGAGCCAACTCTGATTTAACACAGGGTTGTTTAATTTCTTTGCCTTTGTGTGGAGATGAAAATTTTGTTGTAGTTGAGTTCTACCTTTATTGCCCTGTGGTCTGAGAAGATGCATGGGATAATGTCAATTCTTTTAATTTTTTGAGATTTTATTTGTATCCTATGATATGGTCTATTTTGGAGTATGTTCAATGAGCTGATGAGAAGCACATATATTCCTTAATTTTGGGATAGTGTGTTCTGTATATGTCTATTAAGCCCCTTTGTTCTAGGGTTACATTTAAGTTTCTTGTATCTTTATTTAGTTTCTGTTTAGAGGATTAATCCAGTTGTATCAGAGGGATGTTAAAATTCCAAGCTATTATGGTATTAGAGGGTATCATATTGCTCAAAGAAATTAAGCTCTGTTCCCTAAATCTGGGAGCATTTAAGTTGGGTGCGTAAATATGTAGACTTAAATGCCCTCTTGTATTTTTCCCTTGACCAATATGAAGTGACCATCTTAGTCTTTGTTAAAGTTAGTTGCTTTAAATGTACATGTATCTGAAAATAAAAATGTGACCCCCCTCCTTTCTTCCTATTTCCATTTGCCTGAAATACTGTTTTCCAACCCTAAGTCTTTTTTTTCCTTCAAGTTTATGTGTGTTTTCTGGAGACAGCATAAAGATGACTTGCACATTTTTATCCAATCCAACCTGACCCTTTTCAGTGGACCTTCAAACCTTTAACATTTATTGAGAGAGTTGATAAGTATGGTGGCATTCTATTCATCTTATTTTGTGAAAGTTCATTGCTTAGTTTTATCTTTTGTGTCATTGTGGAAGTTAGGTTCTGTCCTTTAGTAGGTATTTTACTTTGTTGGTGGTGCATTGTTATGTTCACTTGGAGGACAGGTCTAAGTAATTCCTGTAGAACTATTCTGATTGTGGTGAATTTCTTCAGTGTATACATATCAGTAACAGATTTGATTTCCCCATCAATTTTGAAGCTTTGTCTAATAGGATACAGAATTTCGGGCAGAAAAAATTCTTTTGTTTAAGAAAGTTAAATGCAGATGAACCATTCTCTTCTGGCTTGCATTGTTTCAGCTGAATAATCTGTGGTTACCCTGATGGATCTGCCCCTGTAGGTCAATTGACACTTATTCCTGGGTACTTGCAGAATTTTCTCTTTTACCTTGACTTTGGAAAGCTTCATTAAAATGTGTCTTAGATGCTCTGTTTGTGTTGAGATGACCCAGGTTTCAATATACCTCTAAAAGGAGTATTTCAGAATCTTTAGTGATACCTAGGAAATTTTCAATTTTGATGTCTCACAGTAGTGCTTCTATTCCTTTGGAATGTTCATCTTCCCCTTCAGGGATCCCTATAATTTATATGTTTGAATATTTTGTGAAGCCCTATAATTCTCTGAGTAAATGTTCTGCTTTCTCTCTCTTCTTTTTTGTCTTTTGAAGTATGTGGGTTAGTTCAAGAGCCTTATCCTTTAGCTCTGAGATTCTTTATTCTCCATAGTCTAATCTGTTATCTCAAGGGCTTTATACTCTAGCTCTGAGATTCTTTATTTTCCACGGTCTAATCTGTTATTGATAATTTGTACTTTATCTTCAAGTTCCCTAGTTGACTCCTTCAATTGCTTAAGTTCTGCATATTCTTTCTATATTATTGATATTGTTCATCCACTTTATGGTTCTCTTTTTCTGCTTTCTCATCAATTCCCTTTTTTGTTTTTGCCATCCATATTTTAAATTACCTTTCCATCATTTCCATTAATTCTTTATAGATGCAATCCTTTGCAGTGGCTACCTTATGGTCCCTTGGTGGTGGTGGTGGGGTACTCTGTTTTGGTTTTTCATTTTGCCAGAATTTTTCTTTTGGTTTCTCCTCGTGTGTCTTCTTGTTCATTTACTTCCCCTGCTTGTTCTTCTCAGTATCGCCTTTCCTTTAAATTACCTCTTCTCAGAACTTGTTTAAGTGTCTTTTTGGTATAAGGTCAAATGGAAGATAAGGGTAAATAGCAAGAAGGGAGAAAGAAAAGTAAAATATAAAGAGAGAAAAAAGGACACATGAATGAAAAGAATTTAAGAAAATGAAAGAAGGTCTGAAAAAGAGAAAGTAAGTAACAGGATTATTGGTGGTGTTCAGCAGGGTGCTTTGACCTACACCCACAACTCTAGGACTTTGAAGGGCTGGGCTGGGTGGGTCTCTTGGAGTCAGGAGCTTCTTGCTAGCCTAGGCAAAAGTGATACCCCATCTCTGCCAAATATAGTAAATCATCAGCAATATATCACAGTGGGGATCTACCAATACCATCTTTCCGAAGGCCAAAGCTAGAAGGACATGCTAGACTATGAGCTCATGGCCTCTTTGAGTCAGACCAATGCCATAAACCTCCTGCCAGCCCAATGCTGTGTTTTCCCAGCCCTCCCAGAAAATTAAAATCACAATTATACATGACAAAGAGAAGAAAAAGGGATATTTTAGTTTTTGTATGGGAAATTTATGTGACAAAGATGAGAAAAGTAGAAAAATCTCTACCAAAAGAGAAAAAAAGTGAGAAATGAAGAGAAATAATAAAAGGGGCTGAAAACCCATAACAGAAATGGAAGAACTCTTACTATTGAAGAAAATAAAAATGAAAAAATAATACAACTAAACCAAATGAAAGAAACAACAAAAACAACAACAAAGAGAAAATGATTATGAAAAAAATTGAGAACAAGAGGTATAAGTGAAATATATATATATATATGTGTGTGTGTGTGTATGTGTATATAAATGTGTGTGTGTATATGGCAGTATAATTCTAGGACACCTGGTAGTACTTTGGTGTTAGGAGACAGAACATACATACTGGTTTTGCTGTATAAGATGGGGGCCAGAAGCCACTGACTTATTTGGTATTAATCAGGACCTGGCCACTTCATCAGCATTCAGTCCCTGCAGCACTGGGGTTGAAGGTCTCACCAGATTTCTTAGGACACATGTCAAACAGTGCTCCTGACAACAATGTGGCCTTCCTAAGGACACAGGGGCCATTCAGCTCATCCCAAGGATTGTTGCTTGAGCTTAACAGGTGCACCAGAGCCAGCCATGCACTAGAACTGCCTTTTTCTGGTTCCGTACAAAGAGAAGAATCATTTTTTCCAAGTCTTGAAAATACAATGTTGGTATTTTAAGAGGTGGTGTTGAATCTTTAGATTGTTTTGGGAAGTGTAGACATCTTAACAATGTTGGTTCTTCTCAGCCATGAGCATGGTATACTTTTCCATTTCTTAATATCCTCTGCACTTTTTTTCTTAGGATTTCGTAATTTTCTTTATAGAGGTCCTTCACCTCTTTTGTTAGGTATATTCCTAGGTATTTCATTTGGGGGAGGCTATGATTATTATGAATAATGCTGCAATATATATACAAGTGAAGATATCTCCTTAAGACCCTGATTTCTGGT
>CAUYON010043279.1:0-31550 GCA_963573935.1 Arctocebus calabarensis | reverse complement strand
GCCTCCCAAGTAGCTGGGACCACAGGCGCCCGCCACAACGCCCGGCTATTTTTGTTTGGGTTGCAGCCATCATTGTTGGTTGGCGGGCCCAGGCTGGATTTGAACCCACCAGCTCAGGTTTACATGGCTGGCGCCTTAGCCCGCTGAGCCACAGGTGCTGAGCCTATTTTTGTGTTTTTATGGGCCAAAAATCTATGACATTTTCCCAAAGCACTCTTTCTCTCTTTATAATGGACAAAAGTATATCATAAAAAAGTGATATGCATAGTTATCAAAATGTAGGCTAACTAGGTGTAAACAACTAGCCATTTCAGGAATAATGCTGTGTGCTAAATGATTTTCCGTTATGGTAAATATAATGTTACTGTTATGATCACACATAAAATTGGGAGGAAATCCATAGGCAATAGACTATATTAGTTTAATTCTGCAAACATTTGTAAGCACTTTGAAGAGTTATAATAAAAGTCTACTGTCCATCTTAGAAACCATAAGGAAATTCAGCATTATTTGGCTGAAATTTGTCAAAGTCATTTGAAAGCTCAATGAAAATTTTAAATGCATTTTACTGAGTAATTTTGGTATGCTCAGCCTGATGCCAGACCCTAGTGAAGAACAAAGGGTGGGTTATATTTGGTCCTTGGTTCTTTTGGGAGTAGCAAAGCACAAATGCACAAACTGTGAGCAGATGATGGTAACAAAATGAGACACAGGGAATGAAAGACAAATGCTTAAGGCGCAAGAGTGAGCAATGTGGGAGGTAGAGTCTAAGAACTGTGGAGGAGGGAACATGAGAGTTGAAAACACTGAAAGGACAGGAGAGTTGGGGATGCCAGAGGTGAAGACAGAAGGGCATTTGGGGGCACAGGTGCTGTCCCTGCCCGGGTGTACAGAAGAGGGTATGGGCCTCACCATCTGTATCTGAGCACTTACAGCAGGAATGAGAAACAGAAGACAGCACATGATCTGTGCTGAGCCATCGCTGCTTTCTCATCTGGTCTCCCCTGTGACCGATGGAAGGCGTGCAAAGTGCCTGACAGAGGTGTGCAGGCGGGGGGATGGGATGGGGGGAGCACCATGGAGCAGAACCATCTGGAGATCAAGTTCATAACCTTGGCCTTGTTAGCTCTGTGATCTGTTTGTATGTATTAACCCCTGCTCCCTATGACAGAAAATGCATCTGACCTTTGTGAAAGACAAAGCCAGACACCAGTTAAAGTGCTAGTGGATAGACTATTCCATGGTAACCACTGCAGTGGGCAGAGGTTGGGGTGAACTGAGCTCAGCTTGGATTTATGCAGAGCTGACTGGGTGTTTGAAAGGGAGAATGAGAGAGTGGGCAGGAGAACCAGAGGGGCCTGGGGCAGAGACTGGGTTTGTGAATTGGTGCTTGTCTGGAGGAAAGCAGACTTCTCTTCTATCTCTGTGACAGGAGATATTGGGGCAAATCCAAAATCCAACAAGGAGCTCCCCTTGCTGGGAGGCCAGGAGGGAGAACAGAGCTGTTTCCCTGAATGCTTGCATTCCAAAGAGACAGCTGCAGTCCTTGAGAAGACAGTCTGGGTGGCAGAAGACCAACAACACCAAGGAGGACAGGAAGCATCTACAACCACCTGCTTTGTACAGGAAGTGCTGTAAGGTGGGGGTGGGGCCATGCAGACATGTCTGTCTATTACCGGGTTCTGGCTGGAATAAATAGCAGTTCTCCCAGCAGCATTCTCAGGTGGACACTTTAAGGGGAACTGAGGTCATCCTAGAATGTAGCCTTGAGCTTTTAGAAACTACCTTAGTGGGCGGAGGTAGAGGATGATTCACAGAAGGAAGGAAATAAAATAATAATAATACTAATAATAATAATAATGAAGAAACTGCCTTAGTGTTTGTTTAAGACTTTTAGTAGCAGGGTGAGTGGAATAGACGAAATCATTTGAGGCTTGGTTAGAAAGAGGGTCAGAGGAGCCTTTCTAAAGTTCAATCAGGAAGAGAGTCTCTAATCTTTAGATACAAAAGTTGCCAAAAAAATTTATACGCATTTTAAGAATTGTAATACTCAAGTCACTTTTGACTTTCGCAATTACAAGAGATATAAGGTACAATATACAAGATAGCAAATGTTATTGGTAAGTATTGAGTATTACAATTTTAATACAGGGTTTTTTTCCTTTCTTAAAATGTATATACATTTTTGGGCACCCTCTGTATTTGTTCAAAAGGCTCCACTCAGGTCACTTTAAAAAGACATCTTCTGAGTTTGCTATTTGGTTGTTATAAAACCTGGGTCTTAGTCTTTAATTTGATTGTGGTTCTTGGTTTTTTTTCTCAATAGGATCACAAGGGAGTAGGAAGATGATTTTGCATAAGTTATTTCAGCTCTTAGTGTAGCTCTTAAATTCATCTTTCAAAACTCCTGCACTAGGCTGAAGAGTTTAGAAACCAGAATGACCTTGAAAAGCTTCCTCCACCCATGGCTTGGGCCTGAGCAGGTGCAGTTCAGGGGCTTCAGGAGGCTGAGCCTTTATGGGCAGCCAACAAGCTGCACTTCAGCTGCCCCAGCCTAGGCAGACACACTGAATCAAAATTAACTGTTAATGACGGTGTCAGTGCCACTCTGTCGGGGATACTAAAATGTACAGGAACAAGGCTCTAACAGCTGTCAGTAATTGGGTCACTGCCTTCCCCTCAGTCCTGGCTGCCTACATTCATGCCAGCACCTACTCTCACTAATGGCCCTGCTGCCAAAAAGTCTCACGCTTGCCAAGATTTGGGGCTGGAGGAACACATGCTCTTTCAGGAGACACTGAAAGTCCTTGAGAGAAGCACAAAAGGAAGATGTGAGTTCACCTATGGAAAAAAAGTACAAATGACTGCTGCTCATTAAATAGAATTGCAGGTAGAAGAAGTCTGGCAGTGGCTGTGTCTGCCCCTCACTGGTCGTGCTTACTTCATGAGGCCAGCTTCCCTACAAGCTTGCAATGTGTCCTAATTTGTTGTCTTTTCTTGCAAAATGAGCAGTTGCTGTCAAAACTTCTTTCTTGTCAATTCAGCAATGAGACAGAGTCTTTCCCATTATTTATTCCAATTGCATAATTGGCATGTTACTGGTTCATAATGGCTATGATTTCATTCATAAATAATGGTTGATTGGGTTCCTATGTCAGAGAGAGGGCACTAAGTGGGCTAAGACCAGAGAAACACATTCCAGATTTCTGCTTTCTTTAGTGAAAGTCAGCGATCTCTGCTGAATGAGAAGCTTTGATTCCACCCTTGGTAACAGATGCCCTGGCTGACCTGTTAAAATTGTAGGGAAATCACTGCACAGGCAATTCAGGTGGCTTGAAATGATCTGTTCTCCATATCTCTGGGAATACTGGCTCCATTTGTATTACAAATTAAGAAGCTTCCGGTATGTTATGGGACAAGATAAGGACCACTGACTCAAATTAGAATTTCAAAAAAGATGAGGACCACCTATTCAAATTAGAATTTCAAAAAGGAGTCTTTTATTAACTGCAGGGCTGTCTCAGCAAAGTCTAAGGCAGACTAAGTGAGAGAGCATCGAGGGGTCTGAAGTTGGGGGTTTTCTAGTTTAAAAGTTGTCAAAGGCCAAACAGGTGGTCTGAAATTTAGCAAACAAAAGTAAAAAGAAAATTGTCAAAAGAAGCAAAAAGAAAGCACGGGGTCTGACCCCCTTTTACAGAAGCAAACTGGCAGTTTAGCAGATTAGCCATAGGTAACATAAAGGGCCGTTAGATAACAATAAGGTAACATAATGCAGATCTAGCTACTAATGGATAAGTAAAACAATTTGTCACAGCACTTAGCTCGTTAACTCTTTACTATGACGGTACTTGGCCCATTCGTTCTTATCTTGTCCTGTTCTGGCCCAATCTGGACTGATCTAAGAGTAATGGTGCCTGTCATCATTTCGGAGTTATGGTATCCTCATCTTTTTGTCATTTGATCTTTTATCCTACACAGCCCCCTGGTGCAAGTCGGTGGCGGGCGGTATCGATCTTATGGGGGGGATGAGGCTGCTGGCACCCATCTCACAGGGTGATTTTATTTGAGCACCTCAGTTTGGTGTGACTTACAAACCAATGTAAGTTAGTAGTTTCATGTGTGTGATTATTGGAGGTGGTGGAGGTCTCTCAGATACAACTCCCTGCTCGGTAGGCAACACCATCAAGGCAGTGGTTGAAGTCAACCCAGGAGTGGAATGTGGAGCTTGCTGCCTGAAGGAGGTGGGCATTGTTTCCTTCTTTCACAATGGGGAGTTCACAAAAAGACCAGCAGGATGGTGACAGTAGAAAGGAAAGATGTATTAGTGGTATTGATTTGCAAACTGGAAAGAGATAGTCTCCCTTGTGGACCAAAGATGCTCTTTCTTCAAGGAGGGGAGGGCCAGTTTGACTTTTTATGCCTTGCAGAATCCATATTACACAATGCTCATGCCTACTCAACAGGCTTGGGGCAAAGCTATTTGCATTTATGAGTGGAACTGAGTGCATGAACAGTGGGTGAACACATGTCATATGCATCACATGTTCACTTCTGGGCAAGATTTCAACATTCAAATAGGCTAGAATTTGACTCTTTGCATCAAAAGGCGAACTGATAGGCACAAAGATAGTTTGTGCACAGCCCCTATAAGCTGGTGCTGTCTAAACAGCAAGGGGGCTTCCATCCAGATGCTCAGTGCACAAAGGTTGCCGTGGAAGTAAGGAAATTTTTGTGTTTGTTTTTTTTCAGACAGAATCTCACTTTGTCACCCTCAGTAGAGTGCTGTGGCATCACAGCTCACCGCAACCTCCAGCTCTTGGGCTTAGGCGATTCTCTTGCCTCAGCCTCCCAAGTAGCTGGGACTACAGGTGCCCAGCACAATGCCCAGCTATCTTTTGTTGCTGTTGTTGCAGTTTGGCCGGGGCCAGGTTCAAACCTGCCACCCTCGGTATATGGGGCCAGCGCCCTATTCACTGAGCCACAGGCGCAGCCCAGAAGTAAGGAACTTTTAATATAATAGACACCTTTTGGGGAGAAGCCACCTGAAATCTGTCTCTCCAACTAACTGAGATCAGGGGCTTTTAAAGGAAGGCCACATGCCTTGAGGCAGGTTGTGGTGTAACTAACAAGGGGCTATAGCCATTGGCGGCAGATTGTGCAGGAGGATAAATGTTGGCATCAAGAAGCCGGCCCTGGGCCTTCAGAATCCCAGCTCCTTTGTCTTGTAGAAAATCCACCATTTTTGGAAAACAACTCAAAAGATCAAGTAGTTTATGAAGGGAAAAGACTATTAAAAAATATAGAGAGGTCGTTGAAATTCATTCATAGAGCTACACTGGCTTACAGTCTGCAGTTGCTTCTCAGAAAAGGATGTTTGTAAAGCCGGTCCAATGTCCAGTCAGAGTTGTAGTGGTCTGTGTTGTTATCCTAAGCAGAGTTAGAATAATTTGCCTGATAAGGGGTTTAGCAAGAGTATGGTTTTCTTGTACCCAAAGAAATTTAGGAATTTGCCATGCCCACCAAGTCCAGAACCTTTGACCCATAGGTAATTTTTCTTTCCTTAACTGCAGCCTGTTTTAACTGATAACGGGGCAGCAGTTTTGGTCTCTCAGATCACAGAGTTCTCCATACAGGGCACGTGCTACATCACGAATGACCACAGAAAAAGAAACGGGCTGTTTGTTTGCCTGAATCGTGTCCTGCTCCTTTTTTCTCTGAACTGCCAGACACTTCCATTTGCTGTCTACCTCATCCACCCAGTGCTGAGTTAGCTTTAGCCTACAGGGACCTACTTAGAATGCCAGAGCTTGTGCTGGGAAAATTGTCAGAATCACAGTGGAGTTAGGAATGTTAAGAAAACTCAGACAAATGAGCTGGAGAAGGCCAGGAAGAGAAGGTTCTCATGCTCGTATGCTTGGTAACCAAAAAGACTACAGAAATCACAACGCTGCACAAAGGCTGCACAAAGGCCATCACAACCACACACACACAAAATACTTCTGCCCAGCAATTGCCTGTCCACAGATTAGCCTCGCCCTTGTTATTGATCTTTGTAGCCAAGGATAATTATAAATATTTCAAAACAATGATGTAATCCTACTCCCCATTCTTCCTTTAAAAACATTTGTCTTCCTTTGCCTCCTTGAGTACAGATTACTGTGGCTGTGAGAATTTCCACTGCAATGCCTTATAGCCAAATGAACTCCTTTTCTTTAGAGAGCTTTTCTCTATCTGTTAATTAGGTTGACAATATAAACATTATTTTAAGCTACAGACACGAGATTCAATAGTTACAAAAAGAAGCCTCCTGGGAGATCCCCTTATCTGACAAAATGCAGAAACTTCTCAATAAAGCATAAAATCTCTTTTAGGGGGCAGGTCTACTCCCAGGTATAAAGCCAGGAATAAATCTCCACTCTCCTGAGTTTTCTCCCCAGGAGAAGGTCACAAGAAAACTCTATGAGTTTGTTTTGCAGAGAGAATGAAAGCCTTTGATGTAGTTAGCTTAGAAGTCTGGTCAACATGCTCTGAGACTGAAGAAACAAAGATATCGGGTGGTGCCTGTGCCCCAGTGGGCAGGGCTACGGCCCCATATACCAAGGGTGGTGGGTTCAAACCCGGCCTTGGCCGAACTGCAACAAAAAAATAGCCAGGTGTTGTGGCAGACGCCTGTAGTCCCAGCTACTCGGGAGGCTGAGGCAAGAGAATCGCCTAAGCCCAGGAGCTGGAGGTTGCTGTGAGCTGTGTGACACCAGGGCACTCTACCAAGGGCAATAAAGTGAGACTCTGTCTCTACAAAACACAAGAAACACAGATTTCACTCTCAGTCCCCTGGGACCTGCTTCCTTTCCCCACCATATAACCCCCCCAACCTCACATCTGAGACAAGGCCGAGCTGAGAGATTTCCTCTCCTGTCTTCTCTGTTTGGCCAAATCAAATAAACTTTCCTTGTCTCCAAGCATCAGTGGCAACAGTGTTTACCTTTAACTGAGCCTGAATTTGGGGTTCTACATCATGAAAAGGCCAGGAAGGCTCCTAAACATCCTATACACAGGACAGCCACCACCACAGGGAATTGCTGGCTCCCCAAAATGTTAATGCTGCTGTAGGATTCAGGACATGCTACCCCAAAATAGGACACCTCGGTGTACTGAATATTTTAAGTGGGAGAAATTTGAGATTCCCTTTACGCAGGAGAAAAGGAACATCCTTAACTTTGAAGCCACAGGGACCCAGAGGGATCTGAATAAACATGCCTCACTAAGTTCCCTTACATCATACCATTTGTCCTATCATATTTCTCCACACTCGTCTACTCTCCATCAAATCAAGCAAGAATACTCAGCTTTACCCCATTGCTTTGGGTCTTCATTTCCTTAGGAAGATTGCTATGTCATGTAAAAACATGTTAAATAAATTATGATGCTTCTTCTCATGTCAATCTGTCTTGTTACAAGTACCTCCAGGCAATGAACCTACCCCTAAAAGGGATAGAAGAAAAGTTGAAATCCTGGCTAGGCATTAGAAAAGTTAGTATGTTCCTGCTACTTTGCCAAAAAGGAAAACTGCATACTTGACATTTACTAAATTACCTTTTTTATCTCATTATCTGACACTAGTTAAATGAGTTGATAAATGACCCGTGAAGGGCAAATAAGTGACTTAATTCTCCCTGTTGAAATTAAAAGAAGAAACTCATGTCCCCACTTTTTTCCCTTTTCTTTCAGAATTCTTTTCTCCGTTCTCTTCAAATGTATGTAAACCTTTTAATAGCTAAATAAGCCTCTTGGCAGTTTCATAACTCAGAACTATTTCCTCAAGGACCTGGGAACCCTCTCTTGGAAATACAGTCATCAAGGAAGTGATGCCCTGTCTCCCATCCTCCTGGGAGGATTGGCTGTCTTTGGCTGTCACCACACATCTGAGGTGTGATGTTGTAGCCACTCAGCTACAGGTGAGTGAGGTTCTTTCTGCCTTTGCAATCTCTTTAGTGGATTGCCTAAGATGTGCATCTCATTCTGGTTTAATGCCTGCTCAGTCACATGTTGTTTTCTTTCTCTTCCTGGACAGTTTTGGGGGATGGGATATTTTATTTTTAATTATATTTCCCTAACAAATGCCAATCTATTAGAGTGGTTCAAGTGCAAAATCTGTCTGAGATGTGAATACACACATTTCTTCATGATTTCTTGACAGGCTACATCAACCAAAAAATAACCCAAACTCTATAAAATAATTTAAAGAGGTTTATTCTGAGTCAAGTGTAATGACCATGGCCTGGAGCCATGATCAAGAAACCTTGAACAAATGGACTCTCTGTGGTTGGGTTATAGTTAGGTTTTATACATTTCAGAGGAATTACGTGTAGATATCTCTAAATGGGAGATTACAGGTTATGGGTGGGTTTCAAGATTCTTTGTTTTTTTTGTTTTGAGACACAGCATCTTGCTCTTTCCCCTTGGCTGGAGTATCATGGCCTCAGTTTAGTTCGTAGCAACCTCAAACTCCTGGGTTCAAGCAGTTCTCCTGCTGATGGAATTCCTCCTCAGTAGCTGGGACTATAGTCATACACCACCACGCCCAGCTAATTTTTCTATTTTTATTTGTTTAGGCTTTTTTGTGTGTGTGACATAGAGTCTCACTTCGTCACCCTCAATAGAGTCCCCTGGCATCACAGATCACAGCAACCTCAGACTCTTGGGCTCAAGTGATTCTCTGGGCTCAGCCTCCCCAGCAGCTGGGACTCCAGGCACCCACCACAATGCCTGGCTGTTTTTAGAGACGGGATCTTGCTGTAGCTCTGGCTGGTCTCAAACTCGTGAGCTCAGATGATCCACCGCCTCAGCCTTTCAGAATTCTGGGAAATTTTCTATTATTAATATAGATCAGAGGTTCCCTACCTGTGTGTCACGACCCCTTTTTAAAAAAGAAAATACATTGCAGCACTAGGAAGGTCTGATATAGATGGTCTTGCTCTTGCTAAGGCTGATCTCAAATTCCTGAGTTCAAATGATCTTCCCACCTCAGCCTCCAAAGTGCTAGGATTTACAGACATAACCCAATGAGTCCAGTTGATTTTTTGATTTATAATTAGTTAAAAAAAAATGAAGCTTTGTCTAAAGGCTTGGAATATTTTAAGTAAAGATAAAGAAGTCTGCTAATCAGAGACATTCCTATATACCCAGACTCAAGTTACCTGCTAACTAAACTGATGACCTGCAGGTGTGATTTAAGCTTTGCCTCCCATGGCCTTAAGCCTGTTAAAGAGTTGCAAAGGTTATCTCTAAGAAGGAAAGACAGGCAGGAGGAGGTATGTCTGACCTCTGTTCTCACGGCCAGCAACTTTAGGGTATTTCTGGGGCGCTTTTGGCCAAGAAGGGGTCCATTCAATCAACTGGGGGGGGGCTTAAGATTTTGTTTAATTCACAGTTAATTAACACCAAGCTATTCTTATTTTCTTATTTCATCTTGACTTGGCTTAAGTTCTCTGTTGTTTAAACGTTCTTAAAATTTGTCCTTAACCAAATTATAAGAAACATTAGCATTATTTTCAAATCACCTTTGTTTTGGCTCGGTACCTTGAAGCTCAGTGGCTAGGGCGCTAGCCACATACACCTGAGCTGGTGGGTTTGAATCTAGCCCGAGCCTGCCAAACAACAATGACGGCTGCAACCAAAAAATAGCCGGGTGTTATGGCAGGCACCTGTAGTCCCGGCTACTTAGGAGGCTGAGGCAAGAGAATTGCTTGAGCCCAAGAGTTTAAGGTTGCTGTGAGCTGTGACGCCATGGCACTCTAGCAAGGGTGACATAGTGAGACTCTGTCTCAAAAAAAAATCACCTTTGTTTCAAAAGGTGATGTTTTTTCTCTGTTTTATTCCTTTCCAAGAAACCATAGACTGATTTCAAGACATACTTTTCCAAAATATAGCACCTTGGCTGGTCGAGGTGGCTCAGGCCTGTAATCCTAGCACTCTGGGAGGTCAGGGCAGGTGGATTGCTTGAGCTTGTTATGCCCAAGTCACGGGGTGCCCCCTATCATGAGTTCAAGACTCGTCCGAGCAAAAGCGAGACCCTGTCTCTACTAAAATTAGAAAAACTGAGGCAAGAGGATTGCTTGAGCCCAAGAGTTGGAGGTTGCATTGAGCTTTGACACCACAGCACTCTGCCCAGGACAAAAGCTTGAGACTCAGTCTCAAAAAAAAAAAAAAAAAAAGCACCTTGGAAATTGATAAAACAGCAGTAAAAAAGGTCACTCTCTGACCTTGTCCTGCCTTTTCTATATGAGAACTGACCATAAACATTCTGTGAAAGTAGATTTTAAGACCCCCATGTGACAGGTGTCCTGCCCTATACCCAGAGGAAAGGAATGAAGACACAGAGACACCAAGATGAATCTGAAAAAATAGGCCTTGCTAAATTTCCCCAGTTTATTACCATTAATAATACCTGTTCTCTGATTGTCTAGTACAGGGGTCCTCAAACTTCTTAAACAGGGGACCAGTTCACTGTCCCTCAGACCGTTTGAGGGCCAGACTATCGTTAAAAAAAAAAACTATGAACAAATTCCTATGCACACTGCACATATCTTATTTTGAAGTAGAAAAACAAAAAGGGGGAGGCACCTGTGGCTCAAAGGAGTAGGACACCAGCCCCATATACCGGAGGTGGTGGGTTCAAACCCAGCCCCAGCCAAAACTGCAAAAAAAAAAAAAAAACAAGGAACAAATACAATATTTAAAATGGAAAAAAAAAAGTCACCCCCATCTGCAAAAAAAAAGACCTCCTAACTTCAGAAAAAAAAGGACCCCTTAACTGCACAAAAAGGCCCTACTAACTGCAAAATTAAAAAAAAAAATAGACCTCCTAACTTCAAAAAAAAATAAATCCTAACTTGTTCTTACCTTGGTCCTCACGCAGCAGCAGGCTCTGCACAGGCAAGCTTGTGCCTCCTCCGATCACGAGTCTCAGTCTCACCCAAGACTGAGAGGAGGAGTCGAGAGACAGAGAGAAGGAGGGGAGTCAGAGGGTGTGGCCACATTCCACACATGCGCACTGTGGGCCCTGAATGAGTGGGCTGCTAAGCAGGACGGGCAGTGGCTACAAAAACACCCAGTGAGCTGGATAAATGTCCCTAGCCAGCCGCATGTGGCCCTCAGGCCGTAGTTTGAGGACCCCTGGTGTAGTGGTTGGGATAAAAAACAAATAGATCGTACCATATTTTCCCCATTATGTTTCTCCACAACTATTCACTCTTCATCAAACCTTAAGCATAAAAATACACAGTTATGCCTCCCACCCTCATTTCTTTGAATCTTCTTTTTTTTTTTGAGACAGAGCCTCAAGCTATCACCCTGGGTAGAGTGCCATCGCATCACAGCTCACAGCAACCTCCAATTCCTGGGCTCAAGCAATTCTCCTGCCTCCACCTCCCAAGTAGCTGGGACCACAGTCGCCCCCACAACGCCCGGCCATTTTTTGGTTGCAGCCGTCATTGTTGTTTGGCGGGCCCAGGCTGGATTCCAACCGCGAGCTCAGGTGTACGTCTGGTGCCTTAGCCCGTTGAGCCACACTCCCCAAGCCAGATTTCTTTGAATCTTCATTGTGAAGGCTTTTATGTCACATAAAATTTTTGTTAAATAAATTTGTTACGCTATTCACTTGTTAATATGTTTTTTTTATTGTAGGGATGTCAGCCATGATCTTGAATGGAGTGAGGAAAAGATCATACTTTTTCTTTCCTACATCATTCTACTAATTTCTTTCTTTAAAAAAAAAAAAAAACTCCTTCCTTCATTAGTAGGGGCTATGCTTAATATTAATAAAAATAAGTCCTATAGCTGAGCTTGCATAAGAAGTAGTGATTAAATGTGCAATTGCCAAAAACAGTAAAATAAAATGGACTCTGATTTCAGGTTAGGAGGCAAATGTTGAACCCCTGCAGAGGCTGCAAAATTCCAAAAGAAAATCTTCTCTTCTGCTATATGTGTAACCATCCAAAGAGCAGGGAGTGCTGGAATATGTAAGTGTTTAAACAGCAAGGTCAAGTCTGAATTCAAGGTTAAAAAAGACAAAAATATCATAAAACAAGATATTTTATGATATCTTAAAGTGATTTTGTTACCAGAAGTTTGGCACTTGCCTCCAAGGCTGAATCAGAAGAATGAGAACTAGTGGGTTGAGAAAAACAACTAGTGGGTTGAGTTTATTAATTTGCCTACAAATGGCTGGGCTGGGTACAGTGGATCATGCCTGTAATCCTGGTACTCTGGGAGGCCAAGGCAGGTAGATCCCCTGAGCTCAGGAGTTTGAGACCAGTCTGAGCAAGAGCAAGACCCCATCTCTTCTAAAAATAGAAAAGCTAACTAGGCATTGTGGCAAGAACCCATAGTCCAGCTACTCAGGAGGCTGAGACAAAAGGATCACTTGAACCCAGGAGTTGGAAGTTGCTGAGAGCTGTGATGCCACAGCACTCTACCAAGGATGACATAATGAGACTCTGTCTCAAAAAAAAAAAAACAAAAAGAATCTGAGATTGTTATGAGCTATGGTGACACCATGGCACTCACCCAGGGCAACAGAATAAGACTCTGTCTCAAAATAAATAAATATATAAATAATTTGCCAGCAAATTGAGGAGAATGGTAAGCTCCCATCCTAAAGTACCACGTCCTATCCATAAGCAGAAATACAGAGCATTTAAAGGGAAAGTTTTCAGTTTCAGGGTAATGTTATTTAACTATAGTGGATGGTTCTGATGGATTTCATCTCCAGTGAAGACAATCTCATAACTTCTACTGAGACAGTTCAGCTAAGATATCACCTGTGGTAGGAAGAACAAAAAACACTCCCTTGTTCCTCTTGGCCTGAGGCAGGGATGCAGGTTTTAATTCCCAAAAAGACAGAAAACATTTTTACCCTTTTCCAGGTCATTCCCTCTGTTAAAATTTAAATATTGCCTTTTACCTTTTAATTGCTTATTTTTGCTTTTTTTCTATTTTTAATTTTTTTTTTTTTTTTTTAGAGACAGAGTCTTACTTTATGGCCCTTGGTAGAGTGCTGAGCGTCACAGATCACAGCAGCCTCCAACTCCTGGGCTTAGGTTATTCTCTTGCCTCAGCCTCCCAAGCAGCTGGGACTACAGGCACCCACCACAACAAATAACTATTTTTTGTTACAGTTTGGCTGGGGCTGGGTTCTAACCCGCCACCCTCGGTATATGGGGCTGGTGCCTACCCACTGAGCCACAGGCACTGCCTAATTTTTGCTTTCTCATTAATGTTTATTATGAAAGAAAGAGCTTTCTTATTATGAAACTAATATTTACTACTAGAAATTTAGAAAATAAAGAAAATCTAAAAAAAGTTAATTAAAAAATTTTCCCATCGCCACCTGTAGCACAGTGGTTATGGAGCCAGCCACATACACCGAGGCTGGCATTTCGAACACAGCCTGGGCCAGCTAAACAGCAATGACAACTGCAACAAAAAATAGCTGGGCGTTGTGGTGGGCGCCTGTAGTCCCAGCTACTTGGGCGGCTGAGGCAAGAGAATTGTTGAAGCCCAAGAGTTTGAGGTTGCTGTGAGCTGTGATGCCTTGGCACTTACCAAGGGTGACATAGTGAGACTCTGTCTCAAAAAAAAAAAAAGTTCCCCATCCAGAAATAATTCATGCTGACTCTTTAGGATACCATTTCCCTGCCTTCCCTTAAAAACATAGACATTTAACAAGGTACTGGAACATGTGATCAGAGGTGTCATCATGGACACCCATGGTTTAGACACAGGACAGCAGTTGGTAGAAGCTGATGGAAATTGTGATGATCATATCTTTTCTCGACAAAATCATTTTTCTGTGTTGAGATAAGTTTTTGGAATGTCTGTGTTTTATACACAGTCAAGCCACACGCCACAGGTAAAAAAAAATAAGATCTTTCGAAAGGCTTCATAGGGAAAGAAAAATGTTTTCCTCTGTCCTTTTACACTCTGTAGCTCATACCTGTGAATTAAACTGACAAAAAATAGATTAACAGGAGGAAAAGTTTGATTTATATGCACGCAGGAGCCAACAAAAGAAGTAGCTGGCCAGTTAAGTGGTTGAAGTTAAGAATTATAAACATAAGTTAGTAGAGGAAATGGAGGGGAGCAAGGGGGGACACTATGGGAAGAAGAAGAAGTTCCTTAGGAAAGGCAAAGGAGGTTTCAGGAGAACAAGTGGAAGACAAAAGAGTCTGTAATAATGTCTGTCTTATAGGTGCAAATGACCTTTCCATCATCTCTGAGGCCACAAAACTCCCCTAGAGAGGATATTTATGATAGTTGTTTTTTTTTTTTTCTTTTGAGACAGAGCCTCAAGCTGTCACCCTGGATAGAGTGCTGTGGCATCATAGCTCACAGCAACCTCCAATTCCTGGGCTCAAGAGAGTCTCCTGCCTCCGCCTCCCAAGGAGCTGGGTCTACAGGCGCCGCCACAACGCCCGGCCATTTTTTTTTTTTTTTTGGTTGCAGCCGTCATTGCTGTTTGGCGGCCCAACAGCAATGACAGGCTGGATTTGAACCCGCCAGCTCAGGTGTACATGGCTGGCGCCCTAGCCCGTTGAGCCACAGGCACCGAGCCAGATATTTATGATAGATTTAGGCTTGGCTTCTCTCCTAGGAGAAGAAACTGCCCCACAAGAAGAAATTTATGGCAGAAACTAAAACGAGTTCTGGTTTTAAGTCAGGTAAGGGAAGCTTCAAGTAGGCTTCTTTCTGTATCTGTTGTATCTCAAAAGCCTTTGGTTCAGAACAATCTCTACAGCAGCTCCGGGGTTTCAAGTGGGCTCCCCACACCTTCAAAGAGGGAATAAGCTGCAAGTGGAAGCTCATGCTTTTAATGCCTGGCGCTGGGCTGGGCTCTGGGCTCTTTACTCACACAGTTCCATGACACTAGACCCATTTTACTTTTAGTCAACAATTACTGAGGGAACCCTAAGAGGAAGATGTCATAACCAAGTATTGAGGATGCAAAACCAAATAATAAACTGCCACTGGCTTGAAGGCATTGCAGTGTAAGGGGAAATCAAAGCAGGCTGATGATACCGTGCACTGTGGCAGGTGCTGTGACAGAGATGGGTGTTCTGCACACAGAGGCCAGTGTCATAGAAACACACAGTAGGACACCTGCCTCAGCCAGCTGACAGTTCCCTGGCTGGATCTGGGCTGCAAACATATCTTATTTGACTGATACAGTTTTCATGGGTTGAACGGTGTCCTCCAAAAGATGCAATGAAGCCCTACCCTCAGTCCCTAGAATGTGATCTTACTTGGAAATGGGAAGCTGCAGGTGTAATCAGTTAAGACTCACATTGGAGTAGGGCAGGCCCTGACTCCAATGGGACGGCTGTCCTTGTAACAAGACAACATGAGGACACAGGGGGAGGATGTCACGCGATGATAGAGGCAGCGATGGGACTGACGTGTCTACAAACCAAGGATGTCTCCACTGACGCCTCAGTTTTGGACTTCTCGCCTCCAGGATCGTGAAAGAATAAATTTCTGTCGTTTTAAGCCACCTAGTACTTGACACTTTATAGTAGCCCTGAGGAATAAATACGACAGCGTCACATTTAAACAAAATAATCTGGTGATCTGGTGACACTGGGTACTTCTTCACCCTTCCTGATCTTCTCTTCCAGGTGGCTGGAGGGAGCTGCACCGTCACTCTGCCCCTGCCCCTCCGTCTTCCCCAGCAGAGGAGTGAACTGTGGGTGCTGAGCCTGGAGTGGGGAGCAGGGCTCCTGCCGGCTGCATCTCTTCCCGCTTCCCCCTTGGAATGCTGCTCAGAGGGCCCCTCTGCTGCCCAGCTCTGCTGCGCTGTAAATGTAACAGGCTTCCCTGGAACCAGCCCCGGGATGAAAGATGTTTCCGTGCTCCGTGGGCAGTTGGTCTCAGGAGCCGCAGACCACAGGAAGCAGTGTGGGACCCCAGGGTAAAGCTGAGCCTCGTCCCACGGAGATGCTCTGGGGCACAAATGGCAACACAGAGCCATTGGGTGCGGGGGCTGGCCTTCTGTCCCTGCCCCGTGGGTGAGAACGTGGCACAGCTTCCTGGGCAGACAAAGGCGACTCCTACTTGGCTGAGGACAATTCCCAACAAAAAGGGCCGCTGCTGCCCAGGGTTTGGGTTTTTTGTTTTTTTTCTTTTATTTCAGGTCAGGTTTCTGTTTTCATCTTTTTTCCCAGGTTCATATGAGTGTGCATATGCTTAGCTTACACTATTTACATTTGTAACGTAAAGTCCGTGGGCGCCCCACTGCCCCCAGGCACCACCCACACCAGCGCTGGGAGCTGTTACAGCAGCGGGGTGCTTCTCCTGCCTGGGTGGGCAGGGGCTGGAAGAAGCAGAGAATCCCCAGGCGAGAACCGGAGAACCCCCTCTTCCCAGGTGCCCTTCCAGTGCCCTGTCCTGATGGAACCTAGCACAGTGCTTCCTGCTCTGGGCGGCCAAGCTGCTGGACTCGAGCTCAGAAGTTTGAGACCAGCCTGAGCAAGAGTAAGATGCTGTCTCTACTTAAAAAAGTACTAGCTGGACATTGTTGTGAGTACCTGTAGTCCCAGCTACTTCTCGGGAGGCTGAGGCAAGAGGATCACTTGAAGTTACCATGAGCTATGATGCCACAGGACTCTACCCAGGGTGGCAGAGTAAGACCTGCCTCAAAAAAAAGAGAGAGAAAAAAGAAAAACGTGCTCATTGCACACTCACAGGACTGTTTCATTATCACAGAGCTGATGATAGAAAGTGGGTTTTGAGTTGAGCAGCAATATAGTGACAATCGGCAGGCACACTTACAGAACTGTGGCCACCAGCATGACTTGAGGTGGGACGAGAAACCACACAAGAAAACCCACCTGGGCATAACCCCCGTCGCCAACCCGTGTGACCAGCGCAGACACCAAACAGGCACTTTCTGCCCTGCAGCTGTTCCAGCAATGATGGCAGCTCCAACTCTGCTGAGAAAGATGATGACGTTTTGGTGGCTGCATTTGGTTACAAAGATGGTGCTATTGCTGCCGTTCCTAGAGTCTGCTTTTAGGTTGTCAAAGTAACCAGTGTCTCTCTCTTGGCCTTGTACAAATGTGAGAAGAAAAGACTAAGATCTCAAGTTTTAATGATGCAAACCTGGTGGTAATACATTTTCATAAAAACATACTTAACTTTCATAAATTTATAGTTTACATATCTATTGTATATATATTTTTAGAGACAGAGCCTCACTTTATCGCCCTCTGTAGAGTGCTTTGGCGTCACACAGCTCACAGCAACCTCCAACTCCTGGGCTTGGGCAATTCTCTTGCCTCAGCCTCCTGAGTAGCTGGGACTACAGGCGCCGCCACAATGCCTGGCTATTTTCTTGTTGCAGTTTGGCTGGGGCTGGATTCAAACCCACCACCTTCAGTATATAAGGCCAGTGTCCTACCCACCGAGCCACAGGCACCACCTATAGTTCACATATTTTAAGTTAAAATGTTTGAAAATAATTTTTTAATTAGCCAAAGTAAATAGAATCATTGTATTCTTCATATATTGTAATTATTTTCATTGTCATAAAGAGAACACAGCATCATTGCTCTCCCAGGAGGGTACAAAGAGGACCATGCAGAGCACCACAGGTTTCGTCCTGATCTCCTGCCTGTGTTGATCCATCTTCAGAGTTAATTCCAAGCAATGTGCTCAGCCTTAACTTAGGACTTTGGAGCTGAGTGAACCCATCAGGCACAGAGCTCCTTTATACTCCTGAACCTTGCAAAAGAAATCTGAGCCGCTCACCAGAATTACCCCTTTCTGTTCCTCTCTATTATTAGGAAATGGCTCTATATTACATGTATTGCTGGAGGGTTTTTTAGTGTTTTAATTGTACTCTTACATGTACCAGAAAAGCTATTCATTTTTTCCAGTGATTAATAGAAATGTTCTGAAAATCAGCAATTGCCTTCATCTTTATGGGGTGATTTTAGAACTTATTATTATTATGTTCTTCCACTTCTGGGAACATTACCATTAGAAGTTTAATGGTAACTAGTAAAAAGCACGATAGAGCATATTTAATGAAAAGTATCAGTAATGTTATTCTATTTATTTGTGTCTGCTTTTGTAATTGAAAGAAATGCTGTATAAGATGGTAGAACCTCCATATGTGACCACCTGCCTATACTGACCGCCTGCTGAGGTTGACTTAATTTTCAGAGGCAGGACACGCACCACATGTACAGGTCAGTTAGCAGGCCTGGTCCCGTATGTTGACCCCTCCATAAACTTGGGTGGTCAACTTGCAGAGGTTCTACTGTATTTCCTTTTATGGGTAAGTATGGGCGGGTCAACTGGGTAACGTTGTGGTGCTTTGAAGAGTGGGGGCTTCTCTGTAGCCACATTCAGTGGCCTGTTCTGGGTCCCCACTCTCCCTGACCCCTCTGCAGTGGTCAATTCTGTCGCTCGGTCCCACATTCTTCTTTATTCTCAGGTGTTTGAAAGGCACTGATTCTCTTCTCGGCCCACTGCGCTGCACCTCTGTTCGCTCCCCTTTCCCCTTCCACTCGGATTTATACCAGACAGTCCTCACTTTCCTCCTCTTCGCTATAATTATAAGATTAAAAGACATTAGGCTGGTTATAAGTTCCTAATTCCTTCCCCCAGATTCCCTTTCCCTAAAGGTTTCCATGATTATCAGTGAAACTCTTATATCTCTGTGCTCACAGCCAGGACGCTAGACCGAGACCATGAATCAGAAAACCTGATTTATTCACTCCTCTCGTGGGCCTATGGGCATCACTTTGCCTCTCTGAACCTCAATTTCCAAATCTGTAAAATGGGGATCTCAGCCCTATCTTGTTGTGAAGGCCACCCGAGGTTACACATAAGAAAGCATTTTGTAAAGGAATAAGTCCTTTATCAAGATCTTACAACAATTCAGATATTATTGAGGATATTTTACACTTATTTCATTTGATTCTAACAACAATCCTGTAAGGTACATATTATTGTTATTGCTTTACAAAATGAGAGAAATTGAGGCTTAGAAATGAATAAGTATCTTATTCAAGGCCACACTGCTAGTGCTAGGGCTGAAATTAAAACCGTCCATGTTAATTAATTAATTTATTTATTTTTTGAGACAGAGTCTCACTATGTTGCCCTTGGTCGAGTGCTGTGGTGTCACAGCTCACAGCAACCTCAAACTCTTGGGCTTAAGCAATTCTCTTGCATCAGACTCCCAGGTAGCTGTGACTACAGGCGCCCGCCACAACACCCAGCTATTTTTTTGTTGTAGTTGTCATTGTTGTTTAACAAGCCTAGGCCGGTTTTGAACCCACCAGCCTTGGTGTGTATGTGGCCGGCGCCCTACCCAGTGAGAAATGGGTGCCGCCTGCCTTCCATGATTAGTTCCGAAGCTCACCCTCAAGCCTCAGTCAGGGTCTTGGTTGTAGGTGATAAATGTTGGGGGGCCTAACACAGCCACACATGAACCCTCTTCCCTCCTCCTACTTCTCCTCCTAAGACACAAAGGCTCTGGCTGGCCTCCCCAACCCCAAGTTTGCACAAGACCCTAGCTTTCTGGGCAAGCTGTGGAATTTGCCCACCTCCTGTGGCCCCAGGTAAAAGAGGTCTCTAACTTCCTCCCAGTGGAGACACCACTTTACACTGCCCAGGCAGGTCACCCTCCCCTTGCAATAAACCCGGCCTGATCATCTCTGCTGTAGCCTCTCTGGACGCCACCGCTTATACTTTTCAACAGAAACTAACTCTGACAATTGTAACAGGAGGTGGCACAGACTTCCGAGTATTGGCCTGAAGTTGAGGCCCAGACCTGGAGAATTAGCGAGAACAAAGGCAGCTCCAGAAAACACAAGAGGAGGAAGGGAATAAGTCTTTCTCAGACCTGATGTCTGGGAGGGATACTGTGACACCGATTGCTGCCATCTCAAGAGAGCATCACGAACACCTACTCTGTGTCACTTGTTCCAGATTCACAGTCCCACGGGAGCATCACATTGGCAGAGTTTGGAACACACAATCCAGCCCTGGTTGCAAGGACACAGGAGAGAAGTATCCTCTGAATTCTCTGCCACAGTAACATTACCAGCCACTGTTCACGTGAACGGCCATTGCATGCAGGGGGCTGCCAGTCGGGCCCTGACAAGGCCGGATGGGCCTCCATGCCGTGCCGACACCCAGAGGTTGTTTATTCACTTCCCAGGCTACTGGCACAGGTAAGTGAACTCCATGGTTCTGGTCAAGGACCCAGGGCACTCTGCACCCAGTGAAGCTTTAACTGGCTGTAAATTTAGTCTACAGGAACGCTTTGAAGACACAGCCATCTTCAAAACAAGAGATATTTTGACTCTGCAATCCATACAGGGGCTGGATCTGTTGCATGTGCACTGTGCTGCCATGAGGGTACAAAAATGTCAAGAAGAAACAAGGGAGCTGTTTCTGTCTCTGAGGAGACACCCCCACTGTTCTCCGGAATCGCTGCTTTTCTGTAAATAAAAGTGAAACTGTTGATCTCTCATCTGCTTCTCCACAGACTGGCTTGGGTGACAGGTGGGCGGACTCCTTGGTCCAGCAACAGCAGTGGGGGGGCTCTGTGATGGGCCAGGAAGGGACGGCTCCTCCAGGGTTGCACAGCCCTGCGCCCTCCTGCGCTCACACACCGGCGTACACACACACACACACATACTCCCTTTCCTTTCCCTTCTGAGAAGGTGACGAGTTTTCTCTCTTGTGCAAAGCCAATCTTTGTATTTTTGAAGCAGAGTGTCCCATCATCTTCGATCTGTGTACAAAGGGGTTAAGTCTCTCCAGTAGCTATTAACACACGCACAGCAGGGAGCAGCCAGGTAACGTTGCCAATTTGCAATCTCCAACCTCAGAGGCCCAGCCCTGCCCAGAAATCACAGTGCTGCTTTGGTCGGCTCCCTCTCCAGCTCACCAGAACCAGCTACTTCAAACCTCCACACCTATCAGATCGGGAAGTATACAATGTTCTGTCGCCCTCCAGGAGGAGAGAAAAACCTGTCTTACCTGTCTCAGAAGCAAAAGGTCAAGGATTTCACAAGGGCAACCCCAGAAAGGGAGTCTGCACCCTGGAAAAGTGGAGAAGACAAGAGGAAAGTGGGCTCACAGAAGACCATCCTAAGCTGCTTCCAGACAGAGGAAGGATTGAGCTAAAAATGTAAAGAAATGTTTTGCAGTTATTTCTGGTAATGGTCTGGACTATATATAGGTCTCGGATACAAGGTCAGAGAGTTACACACAAGTATAATTTATATATTTATTTATTTCATTTTATTACGTATTTTATTTATTTTAGAGACAGAGTCTCAAGGTCTCCCAGGCAGGAGTACAGTGGCATGAGCATAGCTTGCTGTAACCTGAAACTCCCGGCCTCAAGTGATCCTTCCACCTGGCCTGGTAAAGTGCTGGGATTGCGGGTAGAAAGAGTCGAGTCTGTGCCCAGACTAGCATCCAGTTGTTATGAAAGACAAATCATTGCAGGTCAAGTGAAGAAAGAAAGGTGGTGTCAGAATAATTGGTTAAAAATTTAGAGAAATAAAAGCTTGTTAGGTTCTTACCTGAATAATACCAAAATAAGCTCAAGATACTTAAAAGGTATGTAACTAGGGCCAGGTTGCAGTGGTTCAGCTCTTTGGGAGGCCAAGGCAAGGAGGACCGCTTGGTGTCAGGAGTTTGCAACCAACCTGAGCAAGATCGAGACCCTAGTCGCTACTAAAAATAGAAAAAAATAGCCAGATGTGATGGCGCCTGTAGTTCTAGCTACTCAGGGGGCTGAGGCAGGAAGCTTGCTGGAACCCAGGAGCTGGAGATTGCAGTGAGGTATGATCACGCCACTGCACTCCACACAGAGTGACAGATCCAGACCTTGTCTCAAAAAAAAAAGTGTACACATAAATAGTACAAAAATATAAGAAACTACAATTAAAAAAATAAGGAACTATAAACTGAGGGGAAAATGGGCACATTTAACTACATAACAATTTTAACTTCTGTGTGTACAAATGTAAATTGATTAGAAAAAATTTCTGCAATGTAGGGGAGGGAAAACTTTATCCTCTTACGGGTTTTGGCTTGGCCTGACAATTAAATTGTCATAAGACACATTGACGGGAGAAAAGTGTACAGATTTATTTAATGCAAGTCTTACAGGGCACAGGAGCTCTGCCAAGGAAATGAAGATGACACAGGCTCAGTGAGCGTTTATATAACCAGACAAAGGGCAGTAAGTCTGAACACTCCCCAGGGCAAAGGGGCTCGAGCTAGGGGGTTGCCTGAGTGGAGCAGAGACTGGGCAGATATGGGCTAGTTTCATAAGGTTCATTTGTACAGATTCCCCTCTGCCTCAACTTCCTGTCCTTGATGATAAGAACGATACTTTCCTTCTGGAACACAAAGAACATCTTCCACATGGGAATGTCATGTCCTGCCCTTAGGAAACAGAAGGAAGGTTGGTGGAGCAACCTTCTCGCACCTGCTGTTTTGTTGAGTGCCTTTAACTCAGCGGTTCTCAACCTGTGGGTCGCGACCCCTTTGGACTGTATTCAAGGTTCGTGGCATTAGGAAGGTTGAGAACCGCTGCTCTGACTCAAAATAGCCAATATGCCAGAGTGGTATGTTTTGGGTGGCGTGTACTAAACTCCTTCAGGAGCAAATATGATAGTCAAAAGGTTAGTGTATTTTTTTCTCAAAATTGCTCATGTCAGTTGATAGGAAAAATGCTAAGAGTGTGATAGTGCAGTTGGCTAAGGACATTCTTATAGGCTTACTCGTGTCCTCCCTCAAATTCACATGTTGAAGTCCTAACCCTTAGCACCTCAGAACATGACTATATTTGGAGATAAGGTCTCTAAAGAGGTAACTAAGTTTCAATAGTGTTATTAGAAAGGCCCTAATCCATAAGAAGAGATTAGGACCCAGACACACACACACAGGGAAGAACTCGCGAAGACACAGGGAGAAGGGGGGAGTGGGGGCTCAGAAGAAACCACCACTGCTGGCACCTTGACCTTGGATTTCCAGCCTCCAGGTTGTGAAAAATTCCACTTGGATAAGCCACCCAGTTTGCAGTACTTTGCAATGGCCACCCTAGCACACGAATACAGACATAAATAATTTACAAAAGAGAATACAGTTAATAAATAAAAGTATATATTCAAAACTGGAAGCAAAATCTTCACATTTGAACTTGGTCCTAAAAAATTAAGAACTGTTGACATCTGATCAGCATGTAATATATATGTGTGTGTATATATGTGTGTGTGTGTGTGTGTGTTTGAGACAGAGTCTCACTATGTCGCCCTAAGTAGAATGCTATGGTGTCACAGCTTACAGCAACCTCCAACTCTTGGGCTTAAGCAATTCTCTTGCCTCAGCCTCCTAAGTAGCTGGGACTACAGGTGCCCGACACAATGCCCTGCTATTTTTTGGTTGCAGTTGTCACTGTTGGTTAGCTGGCCCAAGCTGGGTTTGAACCTGCCAGCCTCAGTGTATGTGGCTGGCAATGTAACCACCATGCTACGGGCGCCCAGCCAGCATGTAAGTATTATACAGTGTTGCTTTAGTTTTTTTTAAAGAAAAGACTTCATATTTTTCCAAAATTGAGTAAATTTGAAACACATAACTGAAAGTTTTATAATTTTGTATCCATAAAACAGACACGGACAATACAAGAGTTGGATCCCGGGCAGGACTTGCCAGAGGAAGACAGCATAGTGGGAAAGACAGCCACTGGATCAAACAGCCGTATGTCAGATAAAATCTAGAAGTCCTGTGTATTGCTTTGATAGGGTTTTGTGGTGAGCTAATCTTAGGGCAGCAGAGACAAAGAGATGCCTTGAATGGCAGTTCACTTTTCCTGTGGCCATTTTGCCGTGGACAGCCCTGGTCTGCAGCTGTTCCTGGGGATGGATGTGGTGGGACAGCCACACCCCTGTCATCCTAACTCCTTCTAGTGTGCCCTTGGGAGCCACAGAGTGGGGAAAACCAAAAACCACATTTTCTTCCCAGACGTCCTTGCAGCTAAGTTCTAGACATGAAATAAATTATACCAATGAGTTGCGTGCATGTCTGTACTGCTACTTATCACCCGTGTGATGTGGATATGCTTACTTTTTCTTTACCTCAGTTTTCATGTCTGTAAAATGGGAATAATAACAACATCTACCTCAAAGAGTTTTTAATGAGAACTAAGTGAGTTAATCATACAAATTGCCTAGCCCAACTATTAATCCATAGTTGTTATTAATAATTGTTAGCTGTATTATAATCATATTGTTGTTTGGAAGGTGGAAGTGAGGCAGAGGCCTTCCTTCCTGCTATGCTGTCTTCCTGGAAAGTCCTGCCCTAGATCCATTGGAGTTTTCCATAGCAGGATCCTGGTATCCATCAGCAGCTTCATGATATCCAGAGTTAGCCATCGGGATCAGGTTATGGGGGTGTGTCCTTGAAGTCAACACATCTTGCTCGAGCCTCTGACTCCCTGTTGGCCAATTCTGCCATAAACTTTGAAAGTCATCCCAGAGGCCCCGCCTAGAGCCCTTACTTCTAGCCCCTTCAGCAACGTTGTGAGTGCTTCACTAGCTTTTCAAACATGTGGAATGGTGTCTGTTTCCTACAACTGAATCCTGAGTGATCTACCTGTGTGATCCCCTCTCTCACCAGCGAGCTGATCCTATGGTCTCTCCCATATGTCTCCATGGATCTCCAACAGCAGAGAAATGGGAGGAAAGGAACTTGCGTGTAATTCATCATAATTTATCGACTGTCCTGGTGGGTTCGGACTGCTGTAACAAAGTATTGCAGCCTGGGCTACTCATGAACAACAAACAGTTATTCCTCACGTTGCTGGGTGCTGGAAAGCCCAAGATGGAGGTGCCAGCAGATTCAGCATCTGGTGAACAGACAACATCTTCTTGCTGTGTCTACATACGGTGGGAGAGCAGAGAGCTCTCTGGGGACCCCTTGATAGGGGCACCAATCCTATTCCTGGGGGCTCTACCCCTGTGACCAAACCACTTCCCAAAGTTCCCTCTCCTAGTATCATCATCACCTTGGGTGTTAGGTTTCAGTGTCTGCTTTTTGGAGGAATACAGAGATTCAGTCTATGGTGTTGACGTTCTCAATTTGTGCCTTGGACATTCCCCCTAGAGGCCAGAGACCATTCTTGGTCATTTTGTATCCCCACTATGGGCATGATCTAGTATATCATCATTTAGTGTCTGATAAAGGATCTGAACTAAGCCGTTAAGCGGCTATATTGTATCGTAGAATCCATAGATCTCTGCTGGAAAGTAAAAGTTTAGGAGGAAAACAAGAGCAAATTGCAGTGTGGTTGTTTCTACATGTGTTCAGTGTGGTGTTTTAGATGAACATACTGGGCACTTTGTTTTGAGTTGCGAATGGAAACTGTAAAGGTGTAGAACCTAATATAACTGTTTAGGCCACAATACTTTTTTCACTTAAGGTGGCATTATTTTTCTCCTAAGTAAGTTTGCTTTTTCTTTTTGAAGATTCAGATTCCATGCCTAATTTTCAGTAAATGGTGTGTATTCTTAGTCCAAGTTCTTTGAATTACAAGTAAGAGAAATCCACGCACAGTGACCCAGGATGAAACAGAGGCTTTATTGTAAAACGTGGGGGTACTTCAGAGATTGCAAGAACAGGATGTACACTCAGGAGCACGTGGGTGCATGTGGGAGTCCTTCAGGGAAGAGTCATGTCTTGGTGTGCTTGCATTGCTAGTAATAATGATTTTATAAGCTTAAAACCAGTATTCAAGTTTTAGTAATAAGTAGGTTAGGAATTGAATTAAGCAAATGATCACAGAGGATGGGCAAAGGAAAACAGAAACAGGAGAGAAGTGGATTTGAGAAACCCTAAACCCAGTGCAAAAGGCACTGCTGGAGGCCTCGTGCCTTTGAAACTCAAGAAGCGTCTTGTGACATTTCACCCTCCGCCAGCTGCTCTGCTGCGGAGGTACCTGGGCAGGTGAGACTCCACAGTGGGGTGGGCATGGCTACCTGCTCTGGGAGAGTGCGCGCTTTTTTTTTTTTTTTAATTGAGACAGAGTCTCACTATGTCACCCTCGGGGTAAGGTGCTATGGTGTCACAGCTCACAGCAACCTCAAACTCCTGCACTCACGTGATTCTCTTGCCTCAGCCTCCCAAGTAGCTGGAACTACAGGCACCCACCATAGTGCCCAGCTTTTATCTTTTCTTTCTTCCTTCCTTCCTTCCTTTCTTTCCTTTCTTTCTTTCTTTCTTTTTGTAGCTTTGGTAGAGTCCTTTGGCATCACAGCTCACAGCAACCTCCAACTCTTGGGCTTAAGTAATTCTCTTGCCTCAGCCTTCCCAGTAGCTGGGACTAGAGGCACCCGCCACAATGCCTGGCTATTTTTGTTGCAGTTGCCACTGCTGTTTTAGCTTGCCAGGGCCAGGTTCGAACCTCCCACCCTGAGTATATGGGGCCAGCACCCTACCCACTGAACCATAGGCACTGCCAACACCCTGCTAGTTTTTTTGTTTTAGCAGGCCCGGGTCAGGCTCAAACCCACCAGCCCTGATGCATGTGGCCGGTGCCCTACCCACCGAGCTACAGGCATTGCCCTAGAGTGAGTGCTTTTGTGGAGTTAGGATATGCAGAATGTATAAACCTTGTTAAAGAAGGCAAGATTTGCTCTGAACTAGATAAGGAGATAAAATATCTCTTTTCTTCTGCCACCTTGGTATAACCAGAAACGTCTGTCTGTCTGAGCAGAGAGCTCCTTGTCATGCCTGTGCTTTGTGTGCGTGTCCTAATTGGGGTCTTCTCTGTCATCCTGCTCTTGGACTCTTTTCGTGGTTCCACGTTCTGTTCATGTTAAAGATCATAAATACCTTAGAACAATAAAAGTAAAAAGTAAATCCATCCAATTAACTCAGTCGGTTAAAGAAATAGCTTAGTTAGAAAAGTGCAAGTGTGGTAAGAACCGTACCATAACTGTTTGCCTTTCCCTCGTGAGATTTATGATTAAAACAGCGGTGTACGAAATGAAAACGGAGCTAGCCTGGAGCAAGACGCTGCATGCTGTGTTGATCCTCATGAAGAAGGTATGCAGTCTCCCGGCCCAGCTACCTCTTAAACTTCGTCTGGTCTCTTGTCTCCTCATTTTTCCTTCGTCCTCTCCCTTCTGCCAAGCCACTGGGAGAGAACCCATCACACAGTTAAGGCTGGTCTCTGATAGGAGCACAAGGGCCTAGTAACCGGAATGAGAAAGCTGTCAGAAGCAAGGGCCTTTGGCACGGTGGCTCATGCCTGTTATCTTAGCTCTCTGGGAGGCCAAAGTGGGTGCATTGCCTGAGTTCACAAGTTCGAGACCAGCCTGAGTCAGAACAAGACCTCATCTCTAAAAATACTCAGGCATTGTGGCGGGTGCCTGTAGGCCCAACTATTCCCAAGGATGAGGCAGAGAATCTCTTGAGCCCAAGAGTTTGAGGCTGGTGTGAGCTGTGATGCCACAGCACTCTACCAAGGGCAACAAAGTGAGACTCTCTCAAAAAAGGAAAAAAGAAAAAAAAGAAACCAGAGAATCTTACAGATGCGTGAGAGTCATGGCCCTTACAGATGGCTGGGTGGGACTCGTGGCCCTTACAGATGTGCGGTGCGGGAGATTGGCTGCACAACAGCAGCCTCAGAGCCACACTTACAGGACGGCATTTCCACATCAACAGGCACTCTCTCCTGTCTTGAAGTCTCAACTTCCCAGAAAGCAGTGACCAAGCTTAAATTAGATTCTCATTCTTGGTCAATCAACTGTGGCCAGGAAACACTGGCCAGCACATAGTACAAATTTACCGCAGAGGCAACTCTGTGGACGGGTGGGAGGAGAAGTTCTTGGAGGCTCAAAGAAGAGCCTGCACAACACATTATATGGGTGACATACTACAGGGAACAAAGACTACGTAACTTTAATGTGAAATTAATGTAAGTGTTAAACTGTCTGCATATAGGAATATCATGGCTTTCATGTCTAAGAATTAATGCTGTTTGCATATGAATATGTATAGTTGATCCTCCATATTGACTAACCAACTGGTCCCATGCAACCTAAAATACAAAAAATCCCCAAACCAATAAAAACAACAAAAAAAGCAATACAAGAATGCATAAAATAGTATAACAACCACATAGAGAGCATCTTCACCACGTTGGGTATTATAAGTAATTTAGAGATATTTAAAGTATAGGAAGGATGTGTGTGGTAGGTTATATGCAAATACGATACCGTTTTACATCAGGGATTTGAACATCCATGGATTTTGGTATCCACGAGGGTCTTGAAACCAACCTCCATGGACACACAGGAAGGACTGTGTCCTTGTACAGCAGCCTGGAATAGCCCGTGTTAGCTCAGCATTTTTAGTGTTCCCTATCCAAGCAATATGATATTGCTAGAATAGCTATCAAAGTAAGTAGAAAGTTAATTAATGAGATAAATAAAAACAGAATTCTCCATGTTGCTGGGTGGTTAAATCATGCTCAGGATGCAAACTGGGCAATTCGGAAGGGGCATCCATTTATTCAGGCCACTAGGGCACCATTTAAGGAATTATTGCTCTAGTAAATGAGCATAAATAGGACCCTAGTGACTGAAAGTTTGAGGCTGCTTCCAAAAGCTCTAATTTTTGCACCCAGGGAATACAAGAAAGAATCTGGGTAGACTAAATAGCCAGATAAATAATGCAAAAGCTGAGTCTGGGCCAAGGTGGAAGCCATATTTGAGAGACCAGGTACTGATGGCAAATTTTAGATTGTGTTTTATGGAAAGGTGATCATAGCAAATTGATTGACATGGGGCTTTGACAGTAAAGTGTCAGTCTCTAGGGCACGTGACATATGAATTCCCAGATAAATTCATAGCTCAAGCTGAATTTGAGCTTGGGACTGAGACCCCAAAATGGCAAATATGAGGTTTATGCAAAAGGAGCAGACTGCTGTTCTCACTTGGGTCCAATACCCCTGCCTTTCTCCACCTGCCTTCCTCACTGCTCAACTCAAGAATGATCTCGCCAGTGGGACATATATTAATATATTGTCAGTACAAGGTTTTTTCTGCCCTCATTAGTGATTTTTGTACACAGAAAGTTATTTTTAAAATTAGCATTTAAATTATTCAAAACTTATTTATTTCTGAAACTTTTAAGAAGTAATACTTTTAAAAACATAGTTCCCCTTTGTAAATCTAGTCAACTTCAACATTCACTTTAAAGGTTTTTTAATTGAACTGAGTAAATTCCCTTAAATATTTCCAGCTATATTTATACATTTAACAGCTATACTTAAACATTTAACATATTTGATTTTCCTTCCAAGAACTATTTAACAACAACGATGACAAAAACTGGATCACAGGCAGTGGCTCATGCCCATTATACCAACATTTTGAGAGGCTGAGGCTGGAGGATCTCTTGAGGCCAGGAGCTCAAGACCAGTCTGGGCAACACTGAGACATCCCATCTCTCTTAAAAACAAACTGTCCCATGGCAATGCCTGTGGCTCAAAGGTGTAGGGCACTGGCCCCATATGCCAGAGGTCATGGGTTCAAACCCAGCCCTGGCCAAAAACTGCAAAAACAAAAAACAAACAAACAAAAAAAACTGTCCCATGTTCTTAGATAAGTTAGTGTCTAATGAATTCAACTTATAACACTTCAACTTAAAATCAATTGAGCTATAAGCTAAATCAATTGCTCATTAACACAATTAAGAATTATAAAGCTTCATTATTCTAACATGCTAAATTATCTTAAAACATTTCCACATCAAATATGTACAGTTTCTTTAATCCCCAAACATGCATATATGGGTGTGCTTCTTATAAGTGTTTTCTGGAGCTGAGAGATGTTTTTACCCACCAAGAGAAAGATTGCATCAATCCATACTCTTTTTTTTGCAGTTTTTGGCCAGGGCCGGATTTGAACCCACTACCCCCAGTTTATGGGGCCGGTGCCCTACTCCTTGAGCCACAGGCACCACCCCCTCTTTATGTTATTTATTTATTTATTTTTCTCTCCCAACAAGGTCTCTCTCTCTCTCTCTCTCTCCCTATTACCTGGGCTGGAGTACCATTATATTTCTCTGCAACCTCGAATTCCTGGACCCAAGCCTCAGCCTTCCGAGTAGCTGGGACTACAGGTGTGTGCCACCATACCTGGCTAATTTTTCTATTCTTTTATAGAGAGGGGATCTTGCCATGTTGCTCAAGCTGGTCTTGAACTCCTGGGTCAAACCACAATCCTAGGGATCGCTTTCTCAGATGCTTGAGAGTGGCAGGACAAGCAGATGTGTGGCTGGACTATGAGGCCTTTTATGATTACTAGCTTTTTATACCATAACTGAAAGAGGGTGTGGTCACTCACAGACTGACTTATCCACTAGTCAGAGTGGCTCAGGGCCACAGAATTCTACATTCTTGTTTAAATTTTTACTATCTTTTTAAAAATTTTATTTAAAAAAATAAAATTTTTTTAATTTTTTTAAAATTTTATTTAAAAAAATAAAATTTTTTAAATTTTTTTAAATTTTATTTTTTAAAAATGTAACTTTTTTATTTTTTACATATACATGTGTTTATTAGGTTTCTACTTTTTGCCTTCACAGAATTAAAAAGCCTTAAAATTTAACAACAATAGCATGTTTAACGTAAGGACTAGAAACTAAAACCTTGTAAAGAACGAACAAAGATAAATACATTCAGAAAAGAAATCAGATGATTACTGCATCGAAATATTAAGCAATAATAATAATAATAATAATGAAAAGAAAGTAACATTCACAGGGTCAGAAAGACTGTGTCTATTATAGAATGCTTTGACTCTGAGGCTCAGTATGGAGTCATCAGACTGGAGTCATCATACTGAGCCTCAGAAGTTAGCTTCTGAAGAAGTTAACTTCTTATTTTTTTTCCAAAGTCTCAAAAAATAGACAACTAATATTTATAAATAAAAGTAAAAGATAATTTCAAAAAACAGATCATTGGCTCAGCACCTGTGGCTCAACAGGCTAAGGCGGCAGCCACGTACACCTGAGCTGGTGGGTTCGAATCCAGCCTGGCCCGCCAAACCACAATGACGGCTGCAACCAAAAAATGGCCGGGCGTTGTGGCGGGCACCTGTAGTCCCAGCTACTTGGGAGGTGGAGGCAAGAGACTCGCTTGAACCCAGGAATTGGAGGTTGCTGTGAGCTGTGATGCCACAGCACTCTATCCAGGGTGACAGCTTGAGGCTCTGTCTCAAAAAAAAAAAAAGAAAAAGATCATGCCCAATCTTATACACAATAGAAAAAGATTCAAAATCATTCTACTTAATGTGGATATACCTAATGTTAAAATTGGAGAAAATATATTATTATAAAGGGGAAATTGCAAACATATTTCACTTATAAATGAGGATGCAATATCCTAAACAACATATTAACAATTTGAATTAAAAATTAATGTTTAAGTTATGTACTTTGGTCAAAAT